>JAXQQM020075540.1:0-13588 GCA_034641835.2 Pinus albicaulis | reverse complement strand
GGCTAAAATTCGCCCCTAAAATTATCCCTGATTAAAAGGCTACTTTCCTAGATTGTAAATGCATGCAGATTGTGAATAGATCATCTACCTCGATCTGATGTTGTTCCTTGAACAAATCCTTTGATCCTTCGCATTCCGTAGTCAGGTCCTTACCATCACCGGCACTTGGTTATATGCACAAGGGATCAAACAACAACAAACGTGAAATAATAACAATATAAATTGCATATACAACCTACCTATTTGATCAAGGAGAACTAAGAATCCAATCATACATAAAGACGAGAATGGAAAGCACGAATCAATTGTATTATATTAAAATATAGAGGGGTAGTTACAACCTACGTCTTGATGTCGTAGCTCTCCTTTGATGGGTCTAGATCCAGGAACATCTCCAAAGTGCTCGTTTCAACTTGATGTGAAGGGTGAAAGGTCTCAACTCTCGCTCGATACCTATAGTAACAAATCTCTCTCTGATGTTCTTCTATCTTTGTTCTAGCTAGCAGAGCTATGGGAGGATGTCCATTTTATAGCAAAGGAAAAGGGAACATGGATCCACTTAAGGTGGGGAAATGGGTTATCCCTTTGGGTGGTTCCATTTTTGTCAGAAAAAGAAGCCCAAAGGGAGAAGCTCGGCTCTCTCCTCAGGAAAAAACAACCAGCTCTCCACCACGAAGCTTCTAGATCTTGAAGCCTCACTTCCATTTAAAAAAAAAAATTCCAGAAGAGGATTGACGCGGGTATGATCCTCATTCTAGCGCCGATCGGCGCCACCCTAGACCAAAAAATATCCATCAGCGCAAGCAAGACACGCATAGGATGCGCTGCTCAAGATAATTATGTTTTCAAGGAGCTGGTTCAAGAATGGTCAACAAAGAGTTTACTCATTATACTAGAATGGATCTGATGGCACATTTTCATGATGTAAAATAGACACAATAGTCATGTTAAGGGTCTCCAAGATTAGGAACAGGGAGTGCAAGGATAGTGAAAATTTGTTGTGTAACAGAGGCCCCCTAAAGCATGAAATTTGAATGAGAGAAAGGGCTGCAATTCCTTACGAATACGTGCCAAGACCAAGACATCATTGTCGGAAAACCTGCACAAATAAGAACATAGATACATAACTGAAATCTCTGATATAATCACATGACATGAGGTATGGACCAAGCCATCCATAAAAGAGATCACGAAATTGAATCATAGGTATGGCTACAGCCATCAAAATAAAGAGGATCACAAATATAGACTCAAGGCATGGTCGCATCCATCCAAATGAAATATTCATGTGTACAATCATGAATAATATATCGCCTCGTAGCCCAGGATTTATCAAACAAAACCCAGGGTCTTGCACTCCATCACGACCTGACCAAGTACAGATTCAGACATGCAAATAAATGAGTTGAAGTCGAACATGTGAGAAAATCGCCTGATTACCATCCAATGATGTAAAATTTTAACGGGCGCGAGAGAAAACACCAATAATGACAATGGTCCTCAAGGTACTATCAGTACAATCCATGAGATGTGAATAAGGATTTGACGTCAAACACCATGACATCATATGATCGAAGGCCAATGATGTATTAATCCTATCGTCAGATGCGAACAACGTGCCATTAGGGCATGCAGGCTCTAAGGTACTGGAAAAGGTATCTCTAGATCAACTTCCCGGATAATGAGATGAAGTGGGCAGGAAGCGATTCGTTGAATGAAGGCCATAATGTATCCCACATCATCAACACGAGATGAAGGAAATATGATAATAATGAAAGTGATCCGAGAATCAGGCAATGAATAAGAGGCAGAAGGAACTTCTCTTGAACATATTAGCGACACAACTTCGGCGTTTGGAAGTATTTGAATCAAATGGAATTAGAGGTCATGTTGAAGAAAATGGTAATGGCATGAGAGGAAAAATAGATTTCCCAAACCCATAGAGGAAAAGTGGCGAATGTATGATATCTCCAACCCGACATCAAACAGAGGATGTGTCATGTTCAAGAGTGACATACTGCCAACACAATTGATTAATAATTTCCATTTCCCCCCACCATTTCTAGTGAGTACCCCAATTATTTTTGTATACAAGCTTGAAGGGGGTAGAAAATTCTTGTTATATAAGTTTATCCTTCGGAAAAATCCATCCTAGTACATTTTACAAGCCCTTGGAAGGAGGAACTTACTGTCATCATGATGATGGATCGAATGCCATTAAATTTAAACGAGTCCGACAAAGGTGGAACTGGGCATATTTTCACGTTTAAAGAGTTTGAAAAGAGGCAAAAAGGAAACTCCAGATGGCCCTTTTCGTAAATAGTCCCTCATACCAGAAAAGGTAGAAAATGAAGTGTGAGAGAGCCTCTTAGTCGTAATTGACTAAGGTATTCATTTTTCGAAAATAATTTATCCCATCCTGAAAGAGAGGTAAACATATACTGGGTAAATGACATCTTGTGCACTTTAACGAGCTCAAAACAACAAGAACTCGGAAATCCTTTCATTTTCAGAGAGTCAGGAAAGAGTTGAAATACAACTCAAGGGGGTTTACTTTTTCATTTATTTTTAATCGATTCTAAAAAAAATAATAAAGTAGAACTCGTAAATATGTCATCCATGAAGAAATTGACCCTGTCACTACACAAGAACAAACCTATAAACTTTTTTTGAGGCAAAATCATTAAAATATAATAAAAAACCCTAAAGTGACTATGAGCACTTATGAAAAAATAGGGAAAGTAAAAAAAATCACTTTTCACTTCCACACTCTTTACAAGAAGTTTTTTACTGTCTTTTACCTTAGTTCTTCAGGATCAGATTGCGGGAGATCTGGGAGGTCAGTCAACAAACTGTCAGTGTCAGGTAAGAGGTGCTCTCCTTCCCTACATTTTAATACTTATTTTATTGTTTTTCATAGCACATTTTAAATTTTGTGAGAGCGATTTTAGACTAATGGTTGCGGCGGATTGACGCGGGGATCCCATGTCAGGATCACGATGGACTATCATTTTTAAAACGGGCAGGGCATCGATCGATGTTGTTGTTTTTAAAACATTCGCGCCACCCGCAGAGCGCAAAAATGCGGAAAAAATCTCTCAACAAAGTTATTGAATTAATTTTTTTTGGCATAAATACTGACAAGAGACCACGTGAACGTTGTTTGCAGGGAGGAAGAGCAGTCAATCATGTTGATCGAATGGAAATAAAGAGATAAAAACGATGTTATCTAAGCAGCCATGGATGATAGAAATTGTATTACTGCATTGACGAATTGTAGGCTCCTCAAATTCTTCCTGACTTCCGGCATAAGATCCAAACCGGGTCTATTACAATTTTTTATTAGTATCTAGGATACGAATTAGGAGATATTTATTCTTGGTGCCCAGGACCTTGAAACTGAAGTGGATGACATCTAATTCATTATTGGCCTCTCGCATAGGGGGGCAAGAGCACAGTTGAATAGAGCATGAATCATGGGCGAAAGCATGGACATGCTCATTGGCAGAACATGGACATGCTCATTAGGAGAGCATGCTCCGAAGCAACAAGATCTTCGAGTGGAAAGATAGCCATAAGCACGATGGCCAATCTACCGCTCAAAGTAGTACTATATACCATTACACGTGTGGCTAGGGTGCAAGCGTCGCATGAGGCCACCAAGGCTCAACTACATACTGCGGTGGATTGTATGGCACCCACCATTTTCAACTAGTCAGAGGTCGTGGTAGAGAATATGAAGAAGCAACTCACAAAGTGAAAAAATGGTAAACTGAAGAAATTTGAGTATAGATCCATCTTGATGGTGATCTTCCTAGAATGGGTGCCACTGTTCCAATACCAAGGGGCAGAGGTAGCGGCACCATTACCACGGAAGCCATCACTGATGAGGTGGGCAGAGTTGATTCCTCGTGGAGGAGGTAGACAACCTATGTCATTCAAAACTGCCTTATTTACATGGCTGAGACGTCAGCTGATTGTGGTGGAAGATTGGCCATACTCCAAGCTGGATTTCTGGGGTGACCCTGATTTACCACTTCCAACGGGTGAACACTGGGATGACAGAGGTAAGAACATGTTTTGTTATTTTTTTGCGTGTTTTATGTTTTTCTTTATATATATGTGTTGATATTGAAACTTTATGTTTCACAGATATCGGTCCACAGAGGCCAGTAGGGATGTCACTGATCACCAGAAGGGTGATGTGAGACTTCGAGGCCACTCCATATCTGGAAGGAGTAGATGCAAAAGAAGAGATTGCACAGAACCTAGATGCTCTGACTACTAGGATTCCAGAGTATGCCCAAATGGGAGACATTCCCCATAAGTACCAGCGGCACACTGTCGTAGTATTTGATCACATTCACCAGTTGTTGACTCGATTTATTCGAGCAGTAACCTGCTATCATGATCATCACACTCATTAGTTTAGTTTTTCTTTATGCAGTTATAGTTTTGCCGAGACATGCGAGTCTCGCTATTTACTAGAACATATATTATCTTTTGGGGGTTATGATATACTTTGAACACTATTTTCAAACAAAATCAATATAATATATATATATATATATATGCTATTTTCTTGTTCCATGCATGTTGTAATGATTATAAGTTTCACAAATGTCTATGTAGAACATAATTAGCCAATGCACCTGTTAATGTATTCATGTGTCATGGAATGTGATGATATGTAATGTAGTCAAAATTTATTTCTAAAAAATGAACACGCAGATACATTCTCAAAATTTGAGGGTGTCTGACAGAATAGCGCCCATTGAGCTGTAGGACAACAAGTTGTGAATCTAGGTTAACAACCAGTTCTCTAATGCTGAGAGAGATTGCTTTAGACATAAGCTCAATAACTGCATTGTATTCTGCAATATTATTGGTTGTATGACCTAAACATATACCTTGTAGATCTACTAACTCACCATTAGGGTCATAGATAACCCAGGTTGCAGAAGATATATTTCGGGTACTACAGCAGGCACCATCAGCGAAACCGACATAAGGATTCAAAGACATCTACAAATCAATTAAAGAAATATAAGAAGGAAAACCACTTGTAAGTGCACACCAAGCCAAAATGTACAGAAATGAAAATCACACTAATGTAAAAGAGTAATTACATGAGGAAATCATGCATAATATTTCTTTTGATAAAACTCGTTTTGGGGTTTATCCAAATGATTTCCTTCATAATCAATCAACTCATAGGCCCCTTTCTCCAAAAAATGTTTTATGATGTACGACCCATGCCACATAGGTTCGAATTTTCTTTCCCCTAGCTTATCGTGCGCTTGGTCATCGAGAAGGACAAAGTCTCCTTTAGAGAAGGCACGTGGGGAAACCATCTGATCAAAATGGGCTTTGACTCGTTTCTTCTATGCTTTAGTAACCAAAGAAACTAAGCGTCGAGTTTCATCAAGCCTTTCCAGATATAAGATATGCTCCTCTTTTGGTGGGGTATTCGGAAGCAACTCAAAAACTAATTTGAGCAAAGGAATTTTACATTCAATCAGCAAGGTTGCTTCAAGGCCATATACTAGTTGAAATGGAGTGAATCCAGTAGCATTCTTCGCCGAGGTTTTGTATGCCCAGAGAGCTGAAAACAACATTAGATGCCAATTCGAATTATGCATCTCAATAGTGCGCTGAAGCATAGTAACTAAGACTTTATTTACTGCTTCAAATTGGTCATTGACCTGAGGGTAATATGGATTTGAGTTGTCGTGACGCACGCTAACCTGAGAAGTCAGCTCAACCATCATGTAATGGCGAAAATGAGAGCCATGGTCGGTGACAATGGACTGAGGAACTCTAAACCTAGCGATAACATGATTGAAGAGAAATTGAGCTACAGTTTTACCATCAGCAACATATGTAGGCATCGCCTCAACCCATTTAGTGAAGTAGTCAATAGCGACGATGATATAAGCATGCCCCCTCGTCCGAGTGAGGGTTACATGTCAGGAATTCAATGCCCCATTTGGCAAACGGGCCGGCAGTAACAATTGTGTGTAAGGGTGTAGGTGGGGCACGCATCTTCCGCTGATAAATCTGGCAAGCATGGCATTTACGGATGACAAGGATGTAGTCTTTGAAAATAGAAGGCCAGAAATAACCAACACGAAGGCTTTTTTGAGCTATGGCATAGCCAGACATATGACCACCACATGCCCCAGAGTGGGAGTCGTTGAGCACTTTCTCAGCTTCTTCAAAATTCAAACAACAACGAAGAATCGAATCTACACCAACATGGTATAAAGTATCCCCAATGATACAATATGGTTGAGAATGATGTCGAATATGTCGACGATCAGACTTTTCCAACTCATATCGGAAGGTTTGGGTTTGGAGATTCACGATGATATCATTGTACCACAGATCGATAGTGCTGATCAGGAAGAGAGTGTCATCTGGAATGCACTCATCAAGATCAGATGGATCGGAAGCAGAGGGAAGGGATCATATCAATTCAATGAAAACCAATGATTTCTTTGATTTGGAAGGAGTGAATCCAAATCAAACTCATTTAAAATGACAATCCATTTTGAATATTTCCCCCCCAGAAATTGGCAGGCTAAAATATAAGTCATAATATTGCAGTCAGAGATCACGGTAGTCATGTGTAAGAGAATATAATGCTGAAAGCACTGAAAAATATGTACTGCAAATAAATTTAGTTTATCAACATGGGCATATCGATTCGTTTTATCCATAAGGGTACGACTGAGGTAGTAGATAACATGTTCAGTACCATCGTCGTTGTCCTGAACTAGAACCATAGCAATGGTACCAGAGGATGTTGCTAAGTAAGGGAAATAGTCACGATGAGAATTCGCTGGATGCAGTAAGGGAGCATTAATGGTAAATTTATTTAAAGCATCGAAGGAGTGTTGAGAAATCTCATCCCACAAAAAGGGGATCCCTTGTTTCAGTAATCGCGTAAAACCCTTAGCAAGTCTCCATAGTTGGGAACAAAACGACGTAAGAAATTAGCTTTCCCTTGCAGACTCTGCAACTGAGATAAATAGGAGGGAGGAGGTAAATTAATGATAGCCTTGACTTTTAAGAGATCAAGAAAAATTCCCTCTTAGAGACGAAAAACCCAAGGAGTCTACCAAACTCAACGCAAAAGACACATTTATGCAGATTCAAACAAATATTGTAGTGTCGAAACCATAGAAAAATCTCTCGAAGGTGCGCAAGATGGTCGCGTTGCTTATCTCAATGAGCAAGGAAGTCATCCAGGTAAGGTTGTACGATGTGTTTTATGTCATGGAAAGCATAGGAAATCGCGTGCTGAAAGGTAGCACTAGAATTATTCAAACCAAAAGGGAGATTTTTGTAAGCAAAGGTTCCCCATGAACAGATAAAGGCAGGCTTGTGTTGATCAGCCGACAAGATGTTAATCTGGTTATAGCCATAAAAACCATCTATAAAGCAGAATATCTCATTCCCAGCGCATTCATCGATGATCTGGTCAATAAACGGAGTGAGATAGTTATCCTTCGAGCAGGCCCGATTGATATCTCATTAATCAACACAAACGCGAATGGTACCCTTATTTTTATTAACAAGGGCAATATTGGACACCCAATCTGTCAAGGGAATAGGATAAATAAATCTAGCCTTAAGAATGTTTTCAACCTCTCCCTTTATGGCGACAGCCTTTCTAGGGTGCACAGGGTGAAGCCGCTGACAAACAAGCTTTGCGTCAAGGTAAGTCGGTATTTCACTCACCACTATACTTGGGTCAATGCTAGGCATTTCCTTATAGGACCATGCAAAAACATCTCAAAATTCTCAAAAGAGACTAGTATAGATCTTGACCTCATCTGGAGAGGATGTCATCCAAATGTGAATGTTCTCGGCAATTCCTTATTTCATAGAAATGTCAATAGGAATTGTCTCAGTGAAGACCTCATGAGTCGACATCAGTTTCAGGAATGGATCACGTGGAACATGGGGGCCGTGATTTTCAAGACACAACTGAACTACTCCAGGGCTCAGGAGAAACGACGAACGACGATGAATATTGTTCCAGGGTGTTTCCTCAAGAGACACAGTTTCCACGATACTTTTGTCAGATGGGAATGTCACATTCAAGGGATCAGACGAGTCCAAGGAATCGAGTCAAAGAGACTGGGAGTATGCGTCAAAATTCATGCCAGAAGTAGCATGTTCTAAATTATTAGTGGAAGCCGAGAGGATTTCACAATAATTGACTTCTACCAGACTTAACAACATCACATCACCAAACGAATCGACCTGATCATGCGAAGGGATGATCCAGGGATCAGAAGAAGTAGAGATCATATTTACGTGAGCAGTGTTTGATGGAGGAAGAGAAAATATACCCATAAGGGAATAATCCTTGAAACTTCTTGTCCCCACACTCTCATAGGGTGTGGTGGTATGGTCTACATATGGAACATTCTCTTTGGAAGAAGTGGAAGCGAAAAAGGACAACTGATCAATAGTGATGATCTTTCTTTCATGTGGGAAACAAAGAATGTGAAAGAGAGTGGACGACACACAAAGAATAGTGTGATTCCAACGGCGACCGAGGAGAAGATTATAATTGACTTTTGTCATCAACGACTTCAACCTCCACGTTAACCTTTTTTCCTTCCAATGTGATAGGCAAGCTAGAAAGGATACCAAGAGGATGAGAGTCCCTTCCATCAAAGGCCTCCTACGTATTTGGAGACTGGTTAAGAGTTGGATTGCCAATGGCTTTCCAACATGAGACAGACATGATGCAAGTGGACGCACCTTTGTCCACGACTTCCCGATGGATATTCTTGCCATTATTACCAACTTGGATAATCAAAGAAAGTTGATGAGCGAGACGCGTAACGAAATTCTCCAGATCAAAGGTAATGAGGCTTGAATCAGACAAATCGACTCTGCCGATAGCGGATAAAAATGTTTTCCGTTGTGACAGATAGCTCTGAAGTACCTCTAGTGTGGACATAGAGGAAGGCGCCTGAGCCAAGTACTCAATGATATTGTAATGTTGAGTGGCACAGGAGTTCGGATTATAGGAGGACTTTGTGGAGCACACCCTTAGAAGGTGGTCATACAAAAGGATCAGAACTTGGCCTTTCAATATGAAGAGGGCCATAAGCGGGTGAGGGAGAAGGAGTAGGAGAATTGGCGATTTCTTTCCCCACTGACTCACGTGATTCCGAATAATATTTAGATCTAGTAATGATAGATACGGGTGTAGTACCATTCAGCATTAATACTTGAGAACCAAAAGAGGTGGAAGATTGGGGTTGTTCCACCATTTGAATCTATTGTGATGGAAACGAATCTTTAAGAATAGTCAGAGTACCTTGAGTTCCTTTCAGTAGTCGACTCACCTCGGCTCATCGAGGACAGTGCTTGGTGTAATGCTCGTCATCACATATCAGGCAAGGATACTTCGGTTTACGTTTAGCTCCATCATCAGCATGAGGTTTTGGGGAATCCTATTTTGGGGCATTAGATTTAGATTTAATTTTACCCTTCTTTTTTCCTTTTGAGGATTTATCGGTGTTGACCTCTAAAGACTCTCTAGGATTCAAAGGATTCTAAGGAACAAAATCTGAGAAAGAAGATGATTTCTGCTTAGAAGCAGAAGAAGACTTCCGGGAAGTCTAGGAAACGAAACCAATGACACCGTCCACCGGTGGTATCATCGAGGCTTTTGAGGTTGTAGATCGATATCTCAGGCGTGAAGCATCGATTAAAATATCATATAACATCTCAGATTGGGATTAAACCAAATTGAGATACTGGACATGATCTATGGCTTGCTCTTCTGTGACAGCTTCCCCCATAGCAATATCCTTAGTGATCTGATTAAAGAACGATTAGGTAAACCATTATGTCAACAGTTTATCAAGAATATCAAACTTGATCAAACGACGATGCCTTCTCGATTCATGAATATGATCGGAGATATGCGTAGCAGTATCTTTCTTTAAGGATGTAAGGAGGTGTGTTCTTGTTTCATAATGAATAGGCAACTGAAAATGTGTAAGGAAAAGCATGGTTAAGGAGTCAAAATCTTGAAAAGTTTCGTGCGTAAGTTAAAAGTACCACTTTTCAGCAGCACCAGTCAACGTTCCTTGAAAAAGACGTAGACAGACAGAATCATCAACCCAAGAATTGGAGGAGCACCAAATATGGTACATCATAACATGCGCTTGGGGGTCTTCCCCAAATTTGCCTTCAAAATTAGAAAAATCGCTTGGAATTTTGGTTGGAACTGGGAGCCAATACAGACTGTGAAGAATTGGATCATTGGTCAACCTTGAAACATCATTAAGTTCCAACGTCACGAGGAATGGAAATTTCATATTGAAAGGCATGGTGTTCGGTCTTTGATACATGCCCATTTGTGGATTCCAACATGAGGTTGGAAGAAATTCTGCCCCCAAGGGTTCTACCCCGAAGGGTTTTGCCCATATGGATTTTGTCCATAAGGAATGTAACCTTGTGGATTCAGACCATATCTCGGTTGCTGACCCAAAAATGGATTTTGACCTGCAACATACCATTGAGGTCTAGGATGACCAAACTTTGTAGCATACAGATTTTGCAGCTAAAAATTTTGGAATGGATTGCCTTGTGGTTGACCCTGAGAACCAAAAAGGTAACCTTGGGAACCCAATGGTTGACCTTGTGAGCCTGAGGGGTGACCTTGGGGTTGATGGACGGTACTCGGAGGACTAGATGACATGATCCCCTAAGGTTTCTGAGGTTGGTCAGGTTGTCCCTGAGGACCAGGTTGACCAGGCTAAAGAAAGACCTGATTTTTTTGGATGGAGGGTTTTCCTTCTTGGACAAAAGGTTGAACCTGCTGAAATTGGGGTTGACCTAGTTGACCAAAAGGTTTTCCCTACTGAACGGAGGGTTGTGCTTTCTAGAAAAAAGGTCGACCCTGCTGAAATTGGGGATGGCCCAGTTGACCAGAATGTTTTCCCTGGTGAAAATAGGAAAACTGACCTTGATGAGCAATAGGTTGATTAGGTTGTACATAAGGCATTTCCTGTTGTACATAAGGTTTCCCTTGTTTCCCATAAGGTCAATTTGGACCATAGGTAGGACCCTATTGAAAGGTGTAACCCTGTGGCTGAATGCCAGGGTTCCCTTGAAATCATTGCAGATTTATCAGCTGAGTCTACAACTGTTGGGAACCATACAGGAGATAATTCAGCTGGTCAAGATTCTGCAAAAATTACTGATATTGATCATATGTTAACCTTGTTGGACCAGATGGTCTAACAGACATAGGAATGCTACCAAAAACTTGAGAGGAACCTAGAATGTAAGCTTGAGGTCCACTCACATATAGTCTAACGGAGGGTTGGGAAACATTCGGAAGAGACGTAGGACCCCCACCAGAAACTGCAGTCGATGGGATCGACGTAGGAACTCTAATGGGAGTCGTTGAAACACCTACATAAACAGTTTCCTTTGCAGGAGAAGGTGTGATTACAGTTTGAGTAGGCATGGAGATAGATATGCTGGAAACACTTGGACCAGGGGCAGACACCCGGTATTCTAACAAATAGTATTGTAATACAGAGGCATAGCACTCGACATATTCGAGACTAGGTGTTCCAATGAGGTGTAAGCATGAGGAATATATGACTGGGTGGAAGGCTGAGAGGCCTATACATAAGGAAAACCCTCAGGAGGGAATTGATGTCCCTCAAACAAAGACTCAGCTATGCCATTGATGGTTCTTGAAACCTCCAGGGGGGATGAAACTTCTCCCTTAGAAGACCTCGGGAATAACTGACAGGAAGTGGTCCGAGATGGACGTGGTGAATTCACAAACGACACACCAGGTGTATCAAATGGACTATAGGGCCGTTGAGGGGAGATTTAAATAGGATCAAATAACGGACTTAGAGGGTAGGTAACGTAGCCTACTAGCACATCAGGAGGAAACCGAGTAGCAAGAGGTTGGATGCTTGGAACGAGGGTGAACTCATCAATCTGAGTCCCAGTGAAAGGCAAAGAGTTAGAAGAGACAGGTGACAATGCCTCTTCGAACGGGGGTGATGTAGAAGAAACTGAACTTGGTGGTTTAGCCACGATGATCCTATCTCAAAAAGAAGAAGAGGGAAAAGATGATTAATTCAAGGCTTTAAACAATATCTTTATGAGTTTCTCATAATTTGGCCCATAAATGTTCTAATAGGTAAGCCTTGTGATCGTGGGATATTAATTTTAGAAAAAACGAAATAAATTAAAGGGGTAAGCTAGGAAAAAGGATTACCAGGTAGTCGTGAACTGCAATATGCCTCTTGGTGATCAAATGAAATAAAAATGACCAAGGACTTAATGTACGACAACCAATCTCCCCGAATGTTGTGTTCGGTGCATCACATCTACAAGGCAACCGACTCAGTTACCTATGGTAGGTTTGCAGCCTAATGGTGTCTCCCAAAATATACTCGACGATACGTGGGAGTCCAAATCCGTAGTAGTGTTGTCTGATGCATAACCATTTAATGAGAGCGTCCCAAAATATACTTTCATACATCAATATACTTCAATATGCGGGATAGGATATCACCCCTAGGTTGTAACATAGATTGTTAGCAACATAACCTACGCTTAATGATGTCGGAACACGTCTCTGGCCTAGACCTCTAAATGTGATTCGTTAGGTTCCAAATACTCCTTAGGTTGATTGAACAAATTTTAAGGTTGATCTTGAATTATGTCTCAGCTTTAAAGTCCTACCGATGTCACTTGAACCCCTAAGATGGAGCTAAATGAGAAAAGAAATCATTCATTTCGATGAAACCTATGTTAATTAAGGAGAATAAAACTCATATAATCAAAGCAACAAACAAAAAAAAAATCATTAAATGGCATTTACTTTTCTCTTCAAGTGCAGGATCTTAAAGCGAGACAAAAAATTTACAATTTATTTCCTTTCACTAAATGCACAACTTTCATTTTCTAAATCGAAATGAAACAAAAATCTTTTTTTTATTTTTCTTATGAGTACAATGCGAAATGTAGAATGCAAATCAATCAACAATGCTTTGAGTACTAATGAAATATCTCAAAAATGCACGTAAGAGGCAAAGATTTTGAAAATCAAAGAGATATGTAAACCAATTTCTTCAAAACAAGACACTCTTCATTTTCACATTGATCAATCACTCAAAGAAAACAAAACTCAGTCGAAAGTAAGAAATTGTGATCTATGCTCGGTAGCGAAAAGAAACTCAAATGCACTCAAGGTTGACACTTGAAAATTCTACTCATGAGAATCGACCGAAAGACATATTCAATCAAACAACAAGTCTTAAAGATATGACAAGACTTGATTCAACGAAAATTCTAGAAATCAACAAAGCAAGCACCTGCTCGGATAAGCCAAAGACAGCTAGAAACCCTAGGATGACAGGGATGTGGTAACTTTGCAAAAGAGACAACCAAAGTTGTGAAAAATGAATCAGAATTTTCACCAAATAGAGAATAACAAGAGCTATTCAAAAAAAAAAATAACAATCAGAAGGATAAGACCCATTGAACAATGTTACCGATGAAATAGGTAACCTCA
>JAXQQM020082330.1:0-188447 GCA_034641835.2 Pinus albicaulis | reverse complement strand
GTCACACCTCCCATTTTACCTCCAATTTTTTTTTTTTTTTTCATTCAGCTATTTCAGTGAATCCTAGTAAGGGATTATATTATTCCTTATTTGATCTGATCAGGATCGTTTCCCTAAATTTCGATTTATTTCCCATGTGTCAACTTTGTTCCACTATACATAATAAAATTGATCTGAAACCCATATGAAATTTAAACAACTTGTAATATCCATCACTATAATTATCATAGCAAGGAATGGGTTAAAAAAATTATATATGTTTATCCACCTCATAAGTCCCATCCTTGTTGTAATTGTTTGACATATTCGTAGACCCTGAAGGAACGTAGCTAGAATCGATTTGGTTCACACCTTATCCACGGTTGTAATTATACATATATCTATATGAAATTACGTAGACTTCGGTCTTTATGACTCCACGTTTTCACTGGTGGATAGCATATAATTCATGGTGGAATGGACTTGACCTATGGTTATATCTCGGCGTACATGTTACTCAAGTCGATTTAATTGTCCACTCGTCCTTGTTTCAATTTCAAACAAATTCCATTGGGTTGGCCTCCACGTAATATGAGCTTGTGATTTGACGCCTTGTATGGGTGAATGGAGATGGAGAATCAGTTTCCACGTAAGCTCACAGATAGTTTTTGTTTCGTTTTTGGTGTCGCCACATAGGTAGTAACAAGTCTCTGCCCATTTTTTTTTCACATGGATTCGTTCCACGACAATCCAGGTTCCTCCCGTCACCTTACCTTGTCGACTACGCCAATTCTATGACACCGCCAGCCCAAATCAACATTTAATGACGTTACTTGGTGGGTTGGATATTGAATGCAGGATGTACCTAGCCTATTAATACTTTGATCTGTGACTCCTTCCCTCAGATCTCGCTAGTTGGACGGCATCGATTCATTCGTGGCTTTAGGGTTTTTTGTTGATCAATCCGATTATAATTTCACATATGGAATTGTTCAGGGTTCTTTTTGTTTTCTTTCTACGCGTTGGTATTATTCATGACAGAGAATTTTTTTTGATGCCCTAGCTCTACACCGAGCTCAGCTACCTCTTTGGTGTATCTCCATACTAGCATGACGATTCAGGTAGCAAATTATCGTACCCGCTCGGTTCTTACTATTAAATCATGGCTTCCTTCTGCATATTGAATTTTACTCTCCTTTCATTGAGCCCTTACGGCGATTGTTGGACTTAGATGTATCGTATGCCATTATCTAGTTTCAGGTGATTTGCATCCACCCACTTGTTAAGATTTCATCGCGTCTCACATATTTCTGTGTTAGTTTGCAGAGAATTGTTGTTTCGCCTCTCATGCGTTCGATGGTGCGTATTGAATCCATTCGTTTGGCATTTTCTTATACGAATTATCCAGAGCTCTTCTGACCGATGGCTCTTGTATTCAGAGTTTATCCCCCATCTTAAACTCATCAATGGTTTCTCGGGGTTTATTACTCTGGCGCTGGCGCGATGCTCTGGTTCATTCCCATCTTGACCTGTGTAGGTCGAGCTCATAGTAATTGGGTAAGGCTAACTTCGTTATTCGATTTTGAGCATCCACATTCATTATTTATTTACTGGTAACAATTTTCTATCTCCTGTGTATGCGTACAGGTTATGGATGGGCTTCAACTTCTACCTCACCAGGTACTATCATTTTTCTCAGTCCTCTTTTGTCTTGGCGCACATTCGTCCTACTTATCTCGTTCAGTAGTGGATTTAACTTGGGTCGTTGACTTGTGCAGGTAATGTGAGCGTGGCATCTTGCTCTCCTACCTTGATACAAAGAGTAATAGCGGCCTTTGACATTAACGTTGGCTTCGTTTTCCCCCCCTTTCAGGTCGGTATTCACCGAACACTGGTTGAAGGGAATCCGTATAGCTCTGTAGTGCTCGTTAGACAGCTTAAAATTTTTATTTATGAGTTGTATAAATTTCGATAATTCAAATGTTAAATCTCGACTTGAATATTTAATTATGTCTGCTCTAGTGGCATTTCGAGACAGTCCTCAAGCCACAGGGATTGACACTCGTTTCGATTTTTGTATATAGATATATATATCTTGGTCATGATGCTAATCTCATAGATTTATATCACTTTGCAACGTTCAGCTCATGTCTTCGTTTATGAACCTCGAGAAAATTAATGTACTATCTTCTCTTCATATTGAAATTCGGTTGCATGTATTCTTATTCCTCAGTTTTATTATAGTGTTCAATAATGGTTCAGTTTATTTATCCTTCTTGTAATTATGAAGGCTTTCTTGTACTCTGCCTTATGTATGACATTCTCATACTGCACTAGTGTATAGTTTTACTAGTTGCAGTAGCTAAGTCTCTTCAATACTTCTTGGAAATAGTACAACATATCACCATTTCTATTTTATACCCTTGTTATAAATTTGCACAGGATATTTGTCTAAATTATCTACAGGGAGTGTATAATTATGTATCTCTCCTTTTATGTTTAAAAGACATTTGTATGTAAAATCGACTATTTTACCTCCTTGACTTGGGTGCATATAATGGACTAGGGTACATATACTTCAATATACTATGTTGTGGTGCTTATGAATGTTGTTTATTTGCATAACTATCTTTTGTCTTTTCACTTTCTTTTCTCTAATATTAGAATGGTTCCATAACATAGCTATCAATGCATAGTCTCTTGCAATTCAATAGTTGTTTTCTTTTGCTAAAGTATTGGCTACTTACATGCAAAATAAATTTACCATTGAGCTTCTGGGTATGTATGAACTATGTGCTGACCATAAGATCAGTCGATATAGTCTCTACTTTTGTTCTTTAATACACATTGAACTTTACAATTCCTCTTCTGCTGTTTCCCAATTTAGTATTGACAACTCAGATTTCTCTCTCTTATATTTATATATATAAGAATCATGCTATGAAACAGAAGCAGATTAAAACTAATTTATAGATTTCTTCTGTGGAGAAATAAGTATCCTCAGATTTAAACCAACACTGGTTTAAAGATTCTGTTGGATTCTACTACACAAATTTAGTTCTACAACTATGCAGAATTTCAAAGGTGTATTTCTTATGATTGATTCTGTTAAATGTAGAACCTATATTCTAATATACAATTAACTTTTATATGTAGCCAATTCATACTATATGAAGTAAACACACCAATAAATTTAGAGACATACCACTCATGCAATTGACCAACCTCCCAACCTTAGAGTCCTTCTGTCTCCCAGAACTCACCCCCAAGCTGAGATCATCTCCTTGACACATGTCAACCTCTAATCTGTACAAGAGCAGTTTATTTAAGCTATTGTTCCCCAAAGCATGTTTCTAATTCTGCGTCCAGAAGCTTAGGATGCTTTTCTTCCTGTTTGCCTAGGCTTCCCAATTTAGGGATTCTTTAAAGTTGTTTTATGCTTTTCCTCAGCTTTTCCAGCTTTTTACCTTTTCCCAACTACTTTCCTCATCTTTGGGGAAATTCAGATTTTTCCTCAAAAATATAAATTTAAAATTAATTTCTTTCAAGGATTTTTGAAAGATTGTGGGGAAATATTTGCCTCATCCATCCTCATGGATTTAGCAAGTGATCTCATAAATCTCATTTTGGTCAATCTCCACCACATTATTTTATTCATTTCCTCAATTAAATTTTTAATTACATTCACAAAATATTTATCCTTTGGGGTCCACTCCCCTTAGGATTAAAGTTCAAATATCTAACTTTGAAATACAAACACATGAATAGGGGGTGTTACATACTCCCCCTCTGAAAATAAACACCGTCCTCGGTGTTGTTATTCAACTACTAGAGTTCATTTTGCAAATAAAAATGGATATTTTTCCATCATTTCAGATTCTCTTTCCCAGGTAGCTTCTTCAGCAGTAAAGTGCTTCCACTGCACCTTTACTCTTGCTACTGTTATGCTTCTTAATTCAATTTCTTCCCGCTCCAATATTTGAAGCGGTTCTAGCAGAAACTCCCCTTCTGGTTCCACCTGCACATCATTCCAATCAACTATGTGAGAAGCATCATGCACATATCTTTTTAATAATGAAACATGAAATACATCATGAACTCTAACATGGGGTGGTAAGGCCAGTTTGTAAGCCACTAGTCCCACCCTATCTAAGATTTCAGAAGGACCACAATATCTAGGAGCCAGTTTTGCACAACTTCCAGCATAAAGGGTGCTCTTTTTGGGTTTAATACGCAAATACACATGCTCCCCCACTTTAAATTCTCGGTGCAATCTTTTCTTATCAGCATAGTTCTTCTGGTGATCTTGTGCTTTCTTGATGTTTATTTGTATCTATTTAACAATTCTTTCCATCTCTTGTAAAGCATCAGGTCCCAACATTAGTTTATCTTCTGGCTGACTCTAGCTCAAAGGAGTACGACACTTCCTTCCATACAGTGCCTCAAACAGATTCATTTTGATGGAGGATTGGTAGCTGTTATTATAGGAAAATTCAGCTAAATGCAAGTAATCTTCCCACTTTGATGGTCTATCCATCACATACATTCTCAGCATGTCCTCCAAATTTTATTTGTTCTTTCCGTTTGACCATCGGTGTGAGGGTGGTAAGAAGTACTAAAATTCAATTAGTACCCATACCTCCAAATAGCTGTTTCCAAAAGGCTACTGTAAACTTAGCATCTCTATCAGAAACAATCACCTTCGGAACCCCATGGAGCCTTACTACCTCCTTCAGGAACACATTCACTACTTGAGCTGTCCCAAAGGTAGATTTCACCGGTATAAAGTGAGTAGCTTTTGTTAGAATGTCTACTACTACCATTACAGAATCATGCTGGTATTTGGCTTTGGGTAACCTTGTTATGAAATCCATGGAAACTGTGTCCCATTTCCATTCTGCAATTGGTAAAGGGTTTAAAAGGCCAGCAGGATGCTGATGTTCAACTTTGACTAGTTGACATTCCATGCATCTACTTAAATATTCTACTACATCTCTCTTCATTCCTAGCCAGAACAACTTCTTTTTTAGGGTTGTTAACATTTTCTGATATCCTGGATGTCCTGCATATGTTTGTTTGTGGTACTCATCCAAAATTTCCCTTTTTAAGGACTCTACATTGGGAATATACAATATGTTTTTATAACAGATCAACCCTTTTTGGTTTTTAGTGAATTCCGTTTTCTCCTTTTTCTATAATTTCACCAGAAGTGTTTCATAATTTGGGTCTTGGTTTGCTGCCTTATTCACCAGATCTTCTACATCGATCTGAGCACTACTTCCAATACTATTGATATTCTGACAAGCATTTCTGCTCAATGCATCAGCCACTTTATTTTCTTTCCCTCTAATATGTTTTATATCCATATCAAATTCACTTAAAAAGGACAGCCATCTAGCTTGTCTGGCATTCAAATCAGTTTGGGAAAAGAAATATTTGAGACTAATATGATCAGTCATCAATGTAAATTTTTTTCCAAGAAGATAGTGCCGCCACATTTTCAAAGCATGGATAACAACTGCTAATTCTAAATCATAGGAACTATAATTCTGTTCATGTATCTTCAGTTTCCTAGATTCATAGGCAACAACTGAATTTTCCTGCAAAATAACTCCTCCCAATCCTTCTCTACAGGCATCCGTACATACCACAAATTCTTTATCAGGATCTGCAATATTCAGTATAGGGGCTGTAGTAAGCTTCAGTTTTAATTGGTCAAAACTATTTTGGCATTTTTCAGTCCATTCAAACTTGACACCTTTCCTTTGTAATGATGTGATGGGATGTGCTATGGCAGAAAACCTCTCTACAAATCTGTGATAATATCCTGCAATCCCCATGAATGATCTCACTGCTGAAACATCAATTGGTACAGGTCATTGCTTTATAGCCTTTATCTTTTCAGGGTCAACAGTAAGACCTTGTTCAGAAATAATATGACCCAAATATTGGATCTTTTCTTTATAAAACTCACATTTGCTAAACTTGGCATATAGCTGATTTTCCTTTAGAGTTTTCAATACTATCCTCAAGTGTTCTTTATGTTCCTCCTCACTTTTTGAGTAAACTAAGATATCATCTATGAACACAAGGAAAAATTTATCCAAGTACTTGTTTAAGACACTGTTCATTAGGCACATAAATGTGGCAAGGGCATTTGTCAAACCAAAAGGTAGGACTACAAATTCATAGTGACCATACCTGGTTCGAAAGGCTATTTTGTTGATGTCTTCTTCTTTAATTCTAAGTTGGTGATAACCAGTCCTTAAGTCAATTTTCGAAAATACTGAAGGTCCTCTCACTTGATAAAAAAGATCATCAATTCTAGGCAAAGGGTATCTATTTTTAATGGTCAACTTATTCAGTTGACGATAATCAATGCACATCCTAAAAGTTCCATCCCTCTTTTTCACGAACAGCACCGGTGCTCCCCAAGGAGATACACTTGGTCTGATATACTCTTTATCTAACAGTTCTTGCAATTGCATTTTCAGTTCCATCAGTTCAGGAGGACTCATTCGATAAGGCGCTAGGGAGACAGGTGTTGCTCCCGGCACCAGATCGATTGAGAAATCAATCTATCTATTAGGGGGAAGATGACGGATTTCCTTTGGAAAAACTTCCTTGAATTCTCTTATTACTGGTACAACATCCAGTAATTCCTCTTCAGTTTTCTGTTCTATTTCTTCCACATGCACTGCATAAACTTGGTATCCTTTTCTAGCAGTTCTTTTTAATTGCAATGCTGAAATTTCGTCATCTACACAATGCAAAGTTTTATCCTAGCAGTTCATCAAGGCTTTCTTCTTTTCCAGCCAGTCCATTCCTATCAATAGATCATATGACCCTAAGGGCAGAATGTTCAAGTTTACTTCTGTTTGAAACTCATTTAATTTGATTTCTATTCTCGGCAGTTTATGTGTTACCTTTCTCTTAGTTCCAGTGGCGAGCTGTACCAACCATGACTGTTGAAATTTTTCAGTTTTTAAGTTACATTTTTCTACAATCTTTGGACTAATGTAACTCAAAGAAGCACCTGGATCAATCAGAACAGTAACAGATAGGTCAGAAATCTTACCCTCCATTTCCACCATGGTTGCTTGATGTTCTGCTTGCCGATTTTCTAGGGCTGCACTGATAGTTGGTATATTTCTGGCTATATCATTTACTGTTGTCGCTTCCCGCTCTCTCATGAGCATATGAATGTTTCGATGAGGACAGTCCCTCAAAATATGGGGTTCTCCACAGCCCCAAAATTTCAAGGGTTCTCTGATTTTGAATATCCCTTCCTTTTTACTGTCTCCATCTATTTGTTTGGAAGCTACTTGGGACTGAGCAATTTTAATTTCTTTGGGTTTATTAAACTTTTTCTGCTGGTGATCTCTGCCAAAATTTTTCAAATAGGCTGGTTTCTGTTTCCTCCCTTTGAACTCATTCTTATTTACCCAGCTTTTCCCTTGTTCAGTTTTTCCTTTGAATTGTTGTTAACATAATCTGGCTTTTCTAACAGCTTCGTCCATTGTTTTTGGGTTATCAAATTCAATTTTCTCTTTGTAAATAGTAGGCAAACAATTCAGAAACCTTTGTACCTTTTCCTTTTCCTCCCTTATGTAGGGTACATATCTGAGCAGATTTATAAAATTAGTAACAAACTCATCAATAGTGAGTTGTCCCAGTCTCAGTTCATGGAATTCCTTTGCTTTTTCATCATAGTAACGTTCATTTAGGTAGCGGTTCTTGAACTTAACCTGGAAATCTTCCCAGGTGACTGTCTTTTCATCAATGGCATGCACCATTTTCGTCTCCTCCCACCACAAGGTAGCCTTGCCTTGTAGCTGGTAAACAGCTAATCTAGCCTTCATATTGCTATCATATTCATAGACCTGGAAATACTTGATCATGTTCAATAACCAAGCTTTCGCATCTTCCTCCTTCTCCCCATCATAGGAGGGAGGCTTGATTTTTTGGAATTCCCCCTGTAATTCCTTTTTCTATTTGTATTGATGCCTTACTGCATCCTCATCTTCAGACTCATCAGTTTTCCTCTTTCCGGAACCTTCGCCTTCCTAGCTGTTCCGCGAAGTTAATTCCCTGATGAGCTTTTCCAGCTCCTCACTGGCTAATGACAATCTGTCATTCTGGCTTTTTATCTCATCCAACTCTTGTTGCAATTCCCGCAACATAGCCATCATGGGTGCATTTGGATCTGGTGCATTATCCTCATCACGTAGATCAACATAAATTTCGCCACCTTCTTCCATTTCAGCACCACTGTACACACTCAACACAGATCAGTGAAAATAAAAATAAAATAAATTTTTTTTTTCCACAGAATTTAATTTATACAGTGAATACATAGCAACAGTGAGAACAATGTCACCAGCCCAGTTTTATAACGTGGGCTCTGATACCATTTGTCACACCTCCCATTTTACCTCTAATTTTTTTTTTTTTTCATTCAACTATTTCAGTGAATCCTAGTAAGGGATTATATTATTCCTTTGCACATTTGATCTGATCAGGATCGTTTCCCTAAATTTTGATTTATTTTTCATGTGTCAACTTTGTTCCACTATACATAATAAAACTGATCTGAAACCCATATGAAATTTAAACAACTTGTAATATCCATCACTATAATTATCATAGCAAGGAATGGGTTATAAAAATTATATATGTTTATCCCCCTCATAAGTCCCATCCTTGTTGTAATTGTTTGACATATTCGTAGACTATGAAGGGATGTAGATGGAATCGATTTGGTTCACACCTTATCCACGGTTGTAATTATACATATATCTATATGAAATTACGTAGACTTCGGTCTTTATGACTCCACGTTTTCACTGGTGGATAGCATATAATTCATGGTGGAACGGACTTGACTTATGGTTATATCTCGGCGTACATGTTACTCAAGTCGATTTAATTGTCCACTCATCCTTATTTCGATTTCAAACAAATTCCATTGGGTTGGCCTCCACGTAATATGAGCTTGTGATTTGACGCCTCGTATGGGTGATGGGAGATGGAGAATCAGTTTCCACGTAAGCTCAAAGATAGTTTTTGTTTCGTTTTTGGTTTCGCCACATAGGTAGTAACAAGTCTCTACCCATTTTTTTTGTCACGTGGATTCGTTCCACGACGATCCAGGTTCCTCCTGTCACCTTACCTTGTTGACTACGCCAATTCTATGACACCGCCAGCCCAAATTGACATTTAATGAAATTACTCGGTGGTTTGGATATTGAATGCAGGATGTACCTGGCTTATTAATACTTCGATCCGTGACTCCTTCCCTCAGATCTTGCCAGTTGGACGGTGTCGATTCATTCGTGGCTTTAGGGTTTTTTGCTGATCAATCCGATTATAATTTCACATATTGAATTGTTCAGGGTTCTTTTTGTTTTCTTTCTGCGCGTTGGTATTATTCATGACAGAGAAATGTTTTTGATGCCCTAGCTCTACACCGAGCTCGGATACCTCTTTGGCGTATCTCCATACTAGCATGACGATTCAGGTATAAAATTATCATACCCGCTCAGTTCTTACTATTAAATCATAGCTTCCTTCTGCAGATTGAATTTTACGCTTCTTTCGTTGAGCCCTTACGGCGATTGTTGGACTTACATGTATCGTATGCCGTTATCTAGTTTCAGGTGATTTTCATCCACCCACTTGTTAATATTTCATCGTGTCTCATATATTTCTGTGTTAGTTTGCAGAGAATTGTTGTTTCGCCTCTCATGTGTTCGATGGTGCGTATTGAATCCATTCGTTTGGCATTTTCTTATACGAATTCTCCAGAGCTCTTCTGACCGACGGCTCTTGTATTCAGAGTTTATCCCCCATCTTAAACTCATCAATGGTTTCTCGGGGTTTATTACTCTAGTGCTAGCGTGACGCTCTCGTTCATTCCCATCTTGACTTGTGTAGGTCGAGCTCATACTAATTGGGTAAGGGTAACTTCGTTATTCGAGTTTGAGCATCCACATTCATTATTTATTTACTGGTAATAATTTTCTATCTCCTCTATATGCGTACAGGTTATGGATGGGCTTCAACTTCTACTTCACCAGGTACTATCATTTTTCTCATTCCTCTTTTTGTCTTGGCGCACATTCGTCCTACTTATCTCCTTTAGTAGTGGATTTAACTTGGGTCATTGACTTGTGCAGGTAATGTGAGCCTGGCCTCTTGCTCTCCTACCTTGATACAGAGAGTAATAGCGGCCTTTGAAATTAACGTTGGCTTCGTTTTCCCCCCCCTTGCAGGTCGGTATTCACCAAACACTGGTTGAAGGGAATCCGTATAGCTCTGTAGTGCTCGTTAGACAGCTTAAAATTTTTATTTATGAGTTGTATAAATTTGTACAATTCAAATGTTAAGTCTCGACTTGAATATTTAATTATGTCTCCTCTAGTGGCATTTCGAGACAGTCCTCAAGCCACAGGGATTGACACTCGTTTCTATTTTTGTATATAGATATATATATCTTGGTCATGATGCTAATCTCATAGATTTATATCACTTTGCAACGTTCAGCTCATGTCTTTGTTTATGAACATCGAGAAAATCAATGTACTATCTTCTCTTCATATTGAAATTCGATTGCATGTATTCTTATTCCTTAGTTTTATTATAGTGTTCAATAATGGTTCAGTCTATTTATCCTTCTTGTAGTTATGAAGGCTTTCTTGTACTCTGCCTTATGTATGACATTCTCATATTGCACTAGTGTATAGTTTTACTAGTTGCAGTAGCTAAGTCTCTTCAATACTTCTTGGAAATAGTACAACATATCACCATTTCTATTTTATACCCTTGTTATAAATTTGCACAGGATATTTGTCTAAATTATCTACAGGGAGTGTATAATTATGTATCTCTCCTTTTATGTTTAAAAGACATTTGTATGTAAAATCGACTATTTTACCTCCTTGACTTGGGTGCATATAATGGACTATGGTACATATACTTCAATATACTATGCTGTGGTGCATATGAATGTTGTTTATTTGCATAACTATATTTTTTCTTTTCACTTTCTGTTCTCTAATATTAGAATGGTTCCATAATATAGCTATCAATGCATAGTCTCTTGCAATTCAATAGTTGTTTTCTTTTGCTAAAGTATTGGTTGCTTACATGCAAAATAAATTTACCATTGAGCTTCTGGGTATGTATGAACTATGTGCTGACCATAAGATCAGTCGATACAGTCTCTACTTTCGTTCTTTAATACACATTGAACTTTACAATTCGTCTTCTACTATTTCCCAATTTAGTACTGACAACTCAGATTTCTCTCTCTTATATTTATATATATCAGAATCATGCTATGAAACAGAAGCAGATTAAAACTAATTTATAGATTTCTTCTGTGGAGAAATAAGTATCCTCAGATTTAAACCAACACTGGTTTAAAGATTCTGTCGGATTCTACTCCGCAGATTTAGTCCTACAACTATGCAGAATTTCAAAGGTGTATTCCTTATGATTGATTCTGTTAAATGTAGAACTTATATTCTAATATACAATTAACTTTTATATGTAGCCAATTCATACTATATGAAGTAAACACACCAATAAATTTAGAGACATACCACTCATGCAATTGACCAACCTCCCAACCTTAGAGTCCTTCTGTCTCCCATAACTCACCCCCGAGCTGAGATCATATCCTTGAGACAGATCAACCTCTAATCTATACAAGAGCAGTTTATTTAAGCTATTGTTCCCCAAAGCATGTTTCTAATTCTGCGTCCAGAATCTCAGGATGCTTCTCTTCCTGTTTGCCTAGGCTTCCGAATTTAGGGATTCTTTAAAGCTGTTTTATGCTTTTCCTCAGCTTTTCCAGATTTTTACCTCTTCCCAACTACTTTCCTCATCATTGGGGAAATTCAGATTTTTCCTCAAAAATCTAAATTTAAAATTAATTTCTTTCAAGGATTTTTGAAAGATTGTGGGGAAATATTTGCCTCATCCATCCTCATGGATTTAGCAAGTGATCTCATAAATCTCATTTTGGTCAATTTGCACCACATTATTTTATTGATTTCCTCAATTAAATTTTTAATTACATTCACAAAATATTTATCCTTTTGGGTCCACTCCCCTTAGGATTAAAGTTCAAATATCTAACTTTGAAATTCAAACACATGAATTGGGGGTGTTACATATTATTTGCATGTAGTTATCATAATTAATATTTTATTTAATATTTACATGTACTGAATGTTGAATAATTAAAATATAATCTCAGATTAAAAATTAAATATGAAATACTTACATGTAGTTAATTATATTTAATATTATAGATAAAATAGTTAATATTTGTATTTAGTTATCATAGTTAATATTTATATGTAATCAATGTTTAAAATCATGGGATTAAATTTTAAAATCTAAAATATGTACATGTATTTAATTATAGTTTAAATAGTTAATATTTACATGTTGTTATTTTTGTAAATATTTACATGTAGTCAATATTAAACCATTCAAATAAGAAAATTATATTAGTTTCGAAGACATGCATGAAAGGAATATTTTGTGGATATTTTGAATAGAAAGTATGGTGAAATATTTGAAGACCAACAGTGTATTAATAAATTTTGAAATATATTTTAGATGAATATAATGTAATTTTAAAATAAAAAATTTAAAATATTTACATGTAGTCATTATAGTTAAAATAGTTAAAGTTTTTCGCGAATTTTTTTGGAGGGAAATTTTTTCGCGAATTTTTTTGGAGGGAAAATTTGGACGGAAATTTTTAGTCTTTAAGCTATATATTGTCAGTGGGAGAGGAATTTGTATCATTAAACCTATTCTTGTTGAAAGCCATGGTTTCTTCTGATAACGAAGTTTTTCTTTCTAGAACATCAACATCTTCGTCACGCAACAACTCTATTCAGAGTGATGAATATAACGAGAGTTCGTTCACCATGAATAGAGAGTCAAAAAATCGAGCGCCAATTATACCACTTACTCTTAATCCTAAGGATTATGAAAGCAACAGTGATGAAGGGCATGATGAAGAAATTCCAGAGTCAAAAGTTTCACTTCATCCTAATCCCAAGGATTATGAGGACACCATTGATGAAGAGGGAGATGAAGAATATCCACTTCAGCTTAATCCTAAGGATTGTATGAGAACAAAAAATGAAGAGGGGAATGTCCACTCTGTCCTAATCCTAAGGAGTATGCCAGCACCACTGATGAAAAGGGGGATGTAAAATTTCCAGAGTCAAATATCAAATTCGTCCTAATCGTAAGGATTATGCGAGCACCACTGATGAAGAGGGGAATGATAATGTTTCAGAGTCAAAACATCCACTTCATCCCAATCCTAAGGATTATGCTAGCACCACTGATGAAGAGGGAAATGAAAAATTTAAAATGGTCAAAAATGAGCTCAGGACCAAGTGTCGTAAAATGGTCAAAAATGAAAGTGCTCAGAACTGGTTTGAACCTAGACGACCGGATAGAGCTCGTCTTCCTGATTCCGGCGCCGTGAACGGTTCGAAAAATGGTCTCCGTATGAAGAAGTTATTCAGCTTCAAAGTTTTCTCAATTTCCATTAAAAAAGGGCAAATTTGGCTTTGGAAAAATTTTATTAAAAAAAGAATATTCCACAGAATATTCTGGGAATATTCCATGGAATATTCCGAAAAATATTCTAGGGAATATTCCCGTCTTGGCCAATCATATGGCGCCACGTGGCTAGCCCGGAGGCCGCCACGTGGCCCCAAGGTCAAAGTTGAAAGGCGCGTTTTAAAATTTTATTTCGGGCTTGACCGGTTTTGAACTCCCGACCTGGTGAATAACATTCAAATGCTTTTACCGCCAGACCAAGCGTTCAGTTCTTGTTTATGTGGCGGACAGGGTTATATTTGAACCTTATTGTATATTGGGCGGGGCCCGAAGGGGACCAGCCCCGAAGGGCCAGCCCCCTCACCATGGGACCCTCCGGCGGAACCCTGGCCCGAAGCTTGGCGCGCAATTGGCGGATATATATTAAACTTTGGTTTAAACGTATGTAGTGGGTTTTTAATACATACAACGTTTTGTATTAATTTACAACGTTTAAAACCGTTACACATAACCGCCCACTTGTGAACCTTATGAACGCCAACCATTTAACGTTAAATGCCACAACAAACCGCGCGCCATATTTGGCGGAGTCCGCCCTCATTTTTGGTGCCTTATCCCTATTTGGTGGGATTATCTGCAGTTGCTCCACATTTAGTGGGGGTTTTGTTGGTGAAACAGGCAGTTTACTAAAGAGGCCATAACTTTTGATAGGAGAGGCCTTTGAAGACGATTTTTTTATTTATTTTGGGTCTCTTCGACCTTCTGGAGCCATTGGCACAGGTTTCACAGCCATCTGAGGCCGTTTGCAGGTGATTTTGCTCCGTGGAAGTTCCTGTGAGCCACCAAAAGGGCCAACTCAGCCAGTTTCATTGGGAAATGTGCGCCCCGCCTTTGTGGAACGAAGGTCATTCCTGAAGTTTTTCAGTATTCTGAATCCATTTATACAGCTCTTTTTTCCTTTTGAGGAATTATTCTCACTGTTTAGCTTCAGGGAAGCTTTCAGGGCCAAAAGGGCCATTTCAGTGTTGGAGCTGTTTGGGGACTATTTTCTTCCATTTTTGGTGATTCAGAAGTCTATTTCTGATATTTTCGACCTTCCGTTTCAAGTACGGTGTTTCATAGCCATTCGAGGTCGTTTGGTGTGTGATTTTGCTCCGTGGAAGTTCCAGAGTCACTGTGGCCAACCGCTTGGGAGCCGCATCGGGAATCGTAGGTACCCAAGGAATGGGAATGAAGGTCATTCCAAGTTTCTTCGCCAGCCTCCGAATCCATTTCTACAAACTGCATTTCCTTGAGGAATTCTTCTCACTGTTTAGCTTCAGGGAAGCTTTCAGGGCCAAGAGGGCCATTTCAGTGCTGGAGCTGTTTGGGTGCTATGTTCATCCATTTTTGGTGATTCAAAAGGCTATTTCTGATATTTTCAACCTTCTGAGTTGAATGGCAGAGGTTTCAGGAACCAATTGAGGTCAACTTCACCTCGAAATTCTCCCTGCAAGTCTAAAGGGCCACCAGGGCCAATTGGGGAAAACTACTGTATCAGGTACTATTTTCACTATTTAGTGTTTGGGAAATAGCATGTTCAGCTAATTCCTATCTTATGATTCTGTATTTACAGTCAGATCTGTCTTTCGAGACATTCTTATTCTTGTATTAGCCTTTGTAGCATTTTTAATACAAGAGGACAAGCCTAGTTTGAGAGGCTTGGTCCAGCAGATGTAGCCCAGAGGGGGGGGTGAACTGCTTTATCATTTTGATGTCTTTATTTGCTGAAGATGATATGCTAAAAAAAACTGATATAAAGTGTTAAACAGCAAATATACATAACTTTCATACACACATAATCACCTACTCAGCTGCAGAAAGTTATTTGTCTTATTCCGCAAGACATCAAACTTCAAGTATGTGAATGTCAAAGACTTCTAAGTGTTTACATATTATTTCCTTAGGCAGAGTCTGTAGAGGGCCAGGTAGCCTCCGGATTCATCCTTTCCTAGAAAGGTGAAACATCCGGTGAATGCCCCTACAGTCCATCTCTGTATAGGAAATAGTTTGTTCTCACATTTTCAGAGGTCACTTGGAGTGTATAGCTCAATTTGAAATTATGGGAAATGGATACCTTGCACCCTCAAACAAGTACATTCCATTTTCAGATCAGATGGTATCAAAATATGCACTTCGTCCTAATCCTAAGGATTATGTCAGCACCACTGAAGAAGAGGGGAATGAAGAATTTGCAGCGTCAAAATATCCACTTCGTCCTAATCCTAAGGATTATGCTAGCACCACTGATGAAGACGGGGATAAATTTCCAAAGCTAAAATTTTCACTTCATCCTAATCATAACGATTATAATTTAACCACTGATGAAGGGGGGGATGAAGAATTTCCAATAAATATAGATTCAAGGCATTCACTTATTCCCAATCCTAAGGACTATGAGAGCTTTAGTGAGGAAGGGGAGGGGCAGGATGAAGAAATTCTAGTGAATACAAATTCAAAGCTTCCACTTATGCCTAATCCCAAGGATTATGAGAGTGCCACCGAGGAAGGGGAGGATGAAGAGTTTCTTGCAAATGATAATTTTAGAGGCACAGATCTGAATATTGCATTTTCTCCAAGTGACCATTTCAAAGACACTCATGGTGATGAAGAATTGAATCCTCCCAGGGAAGAATTTGAAAGCATGGGTTAAGATGGTGAAGAATTTCTTTTGAGTCAGGGTTACAAAAGTGCCGATGATTCTTGTGAAATGTTTTCTTCAACTGATGATGGTAAGGAAAATTTTCCACGCAATGATGTTGATGAATTTCTTAACTATGTTGAGGATGATGATAGTGGGGATAATATTCCTTCTAATGGTGATGAAACTACTTTTACAAAGGATGATGGAATGATGAAGCCGTTGCAAGAAAATATTGCAACTAGGAGTAGGAGTAGACCTTTTCATATCAATCCAAGGCATTCCAGTTATACAAGGGCGAGGACAAAATATCTCACGACAAAAAGTTCTGTCGTTCATTTGATTTCAAGTGCATGTTGTCAAAGGGATTGTTTGAAAAATATGGATTTCAACTTTGCTTTGCAGAAAAGGAAAACATATATGTCAATGAATAAAATCATGCAAAATTCATATTTAGTGGGTTGCATGCAATCTACACTAGCAGGTTATGATTATCATATTGGGAATGTATTGCTTTGCAGAAAGGCATTCAAAATGTTGTATTCAATTGGTAATTGTCATTTGTCAAGAATCCAGGATAGATTGGAAAAGGATCCCACATATTATTCAGAAGCACGTCATAAACGGGAGGTGGGGCCATTTGCAAATACTGCTAAGACATGGATGAAAGACTTCTTTTCAAATCATGGAGAGCGTATGCCAAATAAAGACACAATACATATTCCAGATAATTTCTCGAGACGAGAAATATTCATGTTATACAAAGATTATGCAGAAGCTGTTGAAGGAATTGGTAATTTTATTACATATTCTTATTTTACAAGGATATGGAAAACCGAATTCAACAATGTTCGTATTCCTAAGAAGACAAGGATGGGGATTTGCAGCACATGTGCTTCTCTTAAAGCAAAAAGAGATAAATGTCAAGGGGCAGAAAGAGGTATGTGTTCAAAACATTGTTTTTTAAAATTGGATACTTATCAACTATGAAAATATATTTATTCATATGTTTCTTTTATTTTATGTATAGATTCCGTTGTCAAAGAACTTCAAGACCATCGCAATCAGCAAACAAGTGAAAGACAAAAGTTGTATAAACATCGAAAGAAGTGTTATGATCATCCAAATAAATATCTTTGATTGATAATTGATGGTATGGACCAAAAGAAAACACTTCTCCCACATTTTGTCTGCACGCCAAAAAAATTACAGGAGGAAAATTTCATTCAGTTTCACTTGGTTGGTTGTATGGTATTTAATGAGAAGATATTTCCAATATTTTTCTTCACAACTCCAAATATTCACAATGATGCAAATCTGACCATAACTATAATCCATGATGTGGTTACTCATTGGTCTAGGATTCTTCCTGAAGTTTTGTATTTACAATTAGACAACACAAGTCGTGAGAACAAAAATCAAGTTCTTTTTGGGTATCTAAACATGCTCATTGAATTGGGGATTTTTAAAAAGATAAAGGTTGGTTTCCTTCTTGTTGGGCATACTCATGATCATATTGATCAAATGTTCAGCCGTTTTTCAGTAACATTGAGGAGGAAAGGTGTTGGGAGCCTGCCATCATTAATTGAATGTATTAAGAAATCGTACATTCCAGAGCCTGTTTTTCATGTGTTGGAAGAAACTATTGACATGCGAAGGTTTATTTTTGGATCACATGGTGAGGAGAAATGCATTGAACAACTTAACTACATTAGCTTCCAGCATCAATTTCGTATCAAAAAAATTGATGGGATAACACTTATATGGGGCAAGAAGTATTCAACTATTGAAGAATGGGGACCATCATCAGGTTTATCATTTTTGAAGTTCATTCCAGAGCGTCCAATGTTTTCATCAAAGATATTGTTATTACAGTCAGTTTCCGAACTCCATAATGCATGAAGGCAGAAGAGAGAGATAAATTATTTTGAATGTCTAGAGGAAATTAAAAGATGTATTAGAGATACATATGAATACTTCGATGTTGCTGATTCAGTTTGGTGGGAGTCTTTTTTCAGTAATCAAAGTGATATGATTTCAAGATCAGTAAATGAGGATACACTTTTGAAGACTCCTTTTTTTTTGCCACAAAATATGCCAAATGAACATGAACATCAAGAAACACACAATGTTGAACAACAACAACCTCAAGCTATTATTAATTTCCCACAGGTAGAGGAAAGAGAAATCTATATTGGTTCTAGAAGATCACGTGCACAACGTGAAGCCATGGAAGACCTTTACAGGGGTTCTGTGCAGGATCTTAAGGAGGGTTGCATGATAACAGTGTTAGCAGATGAAGATCCACTTGGCTATCCATTCTGGATTGCCAAGGTTATAAAGGTCATTAATGAAAATGAAGAGATTACAACTATTGATGTACATTGGTATGCCACAAGTACCCACCCTTTCAATGGTGTGTACAAGCCAGAGATGGTAGTGGAAAAAAGAATTGGAAGAAAGAGAAAAATAAAGGGCACAAATATAAATCGTCACCGCATAGATGTCTTAAAATTGGAGGATGTTGACATACTTGTGTATGACTTCAATTTGACAAAGAGAGGAACTCTTCAGTTGCAGACCATAAATATTTTGAAGAAATTGCTACCAGAACAATTACTGTTGAAATGGGACTCTGCAGAATGTAGATGTAGATCTACAAGACTTTTGAACTCTGAAATGGTGGGCATGCATGTTGACTCAGATGGAGCACTAGTTGATGAAAGAGAAGAATATGGATCATCTTCATTTGCATCGAGCCATTCATCTGAAGATGTAGATTATGATGGTGTGTCAGAACCTATGGCTGATTTTGAATAACTATCTAAGACACTTTTATGTAATTGATGTTTGCATGGTAACTTGAAATAAAAATTTTGACTTCCATCTCATTTTTCATGAAGTTCTAAGACATTTCTATGTTTGTTGGATTATACGTTTTAATTATGAAGAATCCCCATGGACACAAATTTGGACACCAGGCATCTGGCCCAAAGTCTCCACTTTCCTATGGCTTCTATGTCATAAAAGAATTCTCACCTGGGAAAACCTTATAAAAAAAGGTTTCATTGGACCCTCATGATGCCCCAATTGTTCAACACTACCATTCAACACCTTATGGACAACTACTTCTTAGCTAACAATTTGTGGGAAAAAATGACCTTTAGATGCAGAAAATCCAGCAGAATTTTAGGGGACATTGTCAGCACCATCCACAATTGTCCATCGGCTCCTTACAATAGTAGGTTATAAACTCACTCTGGACTCTTCTATTGGGCCTTCTTCTATAGACAATATGGAAGGAACAAGAGAATATTCAAGAATCAATGTACTCCCTTAGACACAATATGGAACAATCTCTGCATCAACCTCCAAGAAACTTTGGCTCTCCAACACTAGTAGGACACTAAATTTCCTACTCAAGATCAAGAGAAGATAATCTGGGAGAATTAGCATCTCTCGATACCTTCAGGCCCCTCTAGCAAGAGATCTCCTCCCAATAATCTAGACTCACCTAGCATATGGACTCCTCCTCCCGCTGTTCTGATAAGGATGAATTTTGACAGTGCTTCCAAAGGTAACCCAGGCGATCCATGATTCGAGGGTATCTTCAAGGACTCTAATGGAAACCCCCTCCTCATCCTCTTTGGTTCCATAGGATGGGATTCCAACAATTCTGTTAAACTGGAGGGCTTATGGCAATGAATTTTCCTTGCTCAACATCATAATTACTTTCCTATCTAAATACAAGGACACTCTCAAATTCTCATCAATACAGTTACTAAACTCCTCATGGGAGCGTCAACTATGAGGGTGGCTAATAGCTGGAGACTAGCAGTGAGATTGGAGCTTATAGAACAGTGGCTGAAACATCATCAGAAAATCTCCTTCCAACATGTTAAACAATCAGGCAAAAAATTTGTGGATCTGCTTGGGAAGAAGGGAGTGGAGAGTTACCAAACCTTACATCGAGCGCATGGGGTGGCACATGGCCACCCATAGGCTACAGCCGCGGGCATTTAATCGCCCTAAATGCACCCACAGGTGCTCATTTACTCCACTCACATGTTGATGCACTCACTTGCTCTTAAAAATGAATTTGCATGGCAGTATCCATCCATTGCCTCTGTCGTCGAGCTGTATTTGTCCCCTTGGAGTCTCGAAGCCGAGTTTCTGAACACCTACAGGGAGGCACTGTAGTCTCCTTTGCTGCATTGAATTTGTCCCTTGCTTGCTTTTCTCTCATAGCCTTCACTATAGTCTGAACTTCATCTTTGCACTTTCGTCGCCTGCCTCGGCTCTCTACTCCTCTTTCTCAACACTCTAATCGCTCCTTCACCTCTCGTGGTGGAGGCCTCAACACATATCTCCCTCACTTCCACCATGCCCCATTCTCCATCGTATGCCATGCCGCAGAGGTAGCACCCAAGGCATAGTATCCAGACCTCCAATTTCTACTCATTCTGATACCTCCTCCCCATCTTTGGATAATTCATATGGGCATTACCCTGCCACCCGCAGTGGGCGTGGCCGAGACTAGGCTTCAAGAAGGTCTTGTTCCCCGCCACTGAATCCTCCCTCCACCAATTCACCCTCGTCGTTGCCCCCCCTGGCCTTCCTCCACCGCCCACTCATTCCGCATAGTTCCATTACGCACCATGGACCGACTCCGCATTATGAGCACTAATACCATTAGTTTGCTGGGAGGACGCCCGGGCGTCGAAATCCCATCAGTCCGTAAAAATTGCATAAGAATTCTATCTCAGACTGTGCGACTAAGTAGCTTAGTAGTAAGGGGGTGGTCTAGGGTGCTCCGTCCACAGTCGTGCAGGGTGCTCCTGCCTCCAGCAGTAGAAGAAAAATCTCTGACAGTAGTAGTGAGGATTGGTCGGGTGACGATGGAGGTCCAGGCAGCGCACGCACCACCAATGTCCCTGAGAACGTGGATGATGACACCAATGACAAGCATGCAGATGACACCGAGGAGTATAGGTGTCTCATCTTGGAAGAGACACTCCTTGTGCAAATACCACATAACCCATCGTGTTTTTTCCGATTTCGGTTTCAAAGTTTCAACATTTCAAGTCTGGGACATTTACAGGTTATTTCTTGTTGTTTACGTTTTAAACGAGGTTCTACCTATGTACGAAGCTATTTTCCCGGTAACTAGGTGACTAACTAAGTTGGTCGGTTTCCCCTTCAAGGGAAGTCACTATTTTGGTTTTTTTGTATAACTATGCCTCTAGAATAGGCTTAACCATAGAGGCCCAAGCCGCCTTGTATTATATCTTTCATAAATAGAATTTAGTCTTATTTAGAAAAAATATATATATATATTCCTCTTTAATATTTTCTCCTAGGGAATTTTAGGAGACTTTTAGGGAAGGTCCATGTCGAACTTAACCACCAATAGCTTTTCATAAACTAACAAGAAGTCTTATAAAACTCTAGATTTATTTCCTGAATACCCTAACCAATGTATTCATTAAATCAATAATAAAATAAAATACTTACATCATCACATTAGCCTCAAGATGGCTTCCATAGCCATTGAATCCAATAAAAATTCAATGTCAAGAAATAGTCAATGTCTAAAAATCCACAAATTTACATAATTTACTTGCATATTATCATTAAGGAAAAGGAACATTTATGTACACCATACATCTAGACTTGGCCCACAACATGGGTCCCACAATTTGTCAAAGTATATTGACAACAATAAATCACATGCAAAATAGGGGTATACACTCGAATTTCCATATAATAACAAGCATGCAACTTAGAAAAAATACATTAACATATCTTGCATACCATAGCATTATAATTTCTTTAAGGTCTCACCTTACCAACCATCAACATTGTAGAGAAATAATAGTCCCATTGAACACTAGGACAGAAAATGTGTTTTTTTCTTTTTTTTTACCATTAGCTTGCAGCCATGTAAGCGAGAACCATTGAGGAATTTTGGAAAGATAATTTGAAATCATGAAATATACAACCATTGTAGACTTTTATCAAATAGTGTGCAAGCATGCAAGCTACAACCAATTTGACATTCCAACAAACATTTTGCAAGCATGTGATCTACATCCATTGAAGAATTTTAACAACAATTTGTAAGCATGCAATATATGGTCAATGAGACATTCTACCAAATAGTTGGAAAGCATACAATCTACTACCATTGAGGGACTAGTTAGCAAACATGAAATAAATTTCCATAAATATGTTTAAACTATGATAAAGCTAGTAAAACTAGAATTTATAGAATAGCATGACTCATATTAATACCATCAATGGTAAAATTTGTTCCAAGAACACAACCAACAATCCCTATAGGAGTATCTAATCAGGAAAGTCAACCAAATTATGGATACAAGTATAAACATAAATTTTTCATGGAATCAACATGGAGTTACATGAATCAAGGTATGAATACCACTTTATGTGAAGATGAATCACATCCAAAACTTCCACGGATGCAATTATTTAAAATAACAAAACTGTGGATCTCAATTACCAGTTTTTGTCGAACACATGGAATGCAAACTTTCCTCTACAACTCGAAATGAATAAAGATAACCCACAATTATGCTACTATGAGTTTTTCATTGACTTTAAGTTTACTATGTGAGTTCCACATGACTCATTGCTTATTTTTAACAACTAAAGAGGTTCGTTAAAAAAATTTGTTTTGCTTTTACAATATTCCATTGTCCTCTTCAGGGTCAGCCCAAACTTCTAAATTATTTAGCTATCACACCAACCATATATGCATTCATTCTTTATAAGTAGTGCTTGGTAAATTTAGCCATGTTTTTCCACTTCTTTTGTTTTTTTCCTTATGCAACACAATCATTTTTCTAATATTATGCATGCAAAGGTTGGTAATTAATATGCACTATAAACAATGAGTGCTAGAGATGGTTCATAGGTACAATATAGGTTTTACTGTCTTTTATCCGCTTCCATATTAAAATTTCATGAGAACAACTTTTAAAGAAAATTATAACCTTCTACTCTTTTATGCGGTCATTAATCATGCATCATGCATCTAATGTTAATTGTAGTCTACTACAAGTTTAATTAAAATCATACCTAAGATGATGCCCACTAGCATCATATCTCTACTTATTTTCATAATGATTCCCAAAATGCGCCAGTGCTGCAACCTTTTTCTCTGATACCATTTGTAACATACCTCGATAACCTCACAAGAAAATGCATGGATTTAGGAAAATTTTTCAACTTTTACCAATGTGTATCTTTCTAAATTACTTTCTATATCCCCTCATTAACCATTAGAGTAAAAATCATCATGACCTAGAGAGATATTTAGTAAAATCATAGTGAGTTACACAACCATTAATTGTCCTAGATGTACCATATTAACTTAAATTTCCTGATATAAATATGCATCGATCCCATGATCATTTTAACTCAATTAGTAAATCCCATAATTTAGAATATAAACATCACATCAGAAAATAAATTAACATCATGAAAAAAACACAATGAACAATCACATCATTAGACACTGATATACCCTCAAAACTGTGTAGGATGAAAACCAAAAAATGTTTAATTTTATTATTAAATTCTCATGAGGGTTGTCACCCCTGACTTGATGGTTATGAGGGAGTCCATCCCTTGACCATCGTCATAAAAATTACATACAAAAATAATATTAAATGAAACATAACTAGCTATAATCTATTACAATCATCATAATACCATTTACCCACGAATCCTCAATCTCTGTCTTTGTAGTCAGGTTGTTTCCTTGAGTGGGTCATCGTACAGTTGGAACTAGTAAACCTGCATGCACTAACAACTCTTTATCTTCCACAATGTTAAACTTGAAAAATTCTTTTCTCAAGTCATCCTTCTTTCCTACCATTTTTGTCATCGACACACTTCATATCATGATTAGATAAAATATTAATAAACCAATAATCAATCTCTATTTGTGACACTTCAACAAATATTTGTATGAATGTATAAAACATAACCAATTTGACATGAAATTCCTTCTTTAACATCATTTCACATGCATTAGTAACAAATAAATCACCATCAAGCATCATCTTTCTAAAAACCACTAACGAAATCTTGCATGCACTTTCATATTATTTCCAAAGGAAAGATAACATACTATATAATAATATTATCCATGAAAATGCATAACAAGCTTTCCAGATAACTATCCAAATAAGAGATTTCCTTTTTCCTACTCTTATGCTTTGTTTTCCAAAGAGATTAAGACAATAGATTCTATACTTATTCATGTGAATGCATGTTCTGTTCCAAAGACATATTTTCCACACAAGAGCTATTCACATTGGCTATTACGTATAACAATGCATAATTGTATGCAATGAAAAAATTATTGTGTTAGAACTCTTCAAAAAGAATAGAAGAGAAAAATATATCCTTGTATGCATTAATTGATTAGATTCTTAGAGAGTAAAAAGAGTAATAACATGGTTTATTATGTAATATTATTTAGAGAAAAATATATGCTTGCATACATGGAAAAAAGTATAGTTTTGGGTTAGATATTTTGGATGCGAGGGAAATCTTCCTTTCGCATGCATGAAAGAATAAGTGGTATGTTTTTGACCCTTTGTAAAAGAAATGTGTTTATTTTTCCAAGAAATATTTATTTAGTTTCTTTTTGAAAGAAATATATGTTTTACATGCAAGAATAAAAACTATGTTATTGCATGCACAAAATTATAACTAGTATGTTAATGCTGGGTGAAAATGTGAAGTTGGGTTACACTTTTTGCCCTTTTTTGAGAAAAAACTTTCATTTTTTTCGGTCCTTCAACTTTCTGCAAGCTAAAACAATTTTTCTGTTTAGAATTTCATTTTACGATAAAAATAAAAGTTGTCAGAAATTTTGTTAGCTTTCTATTACTTATTTTTGGAATATTTTTATACACATTTGATTTGTCAATTTAGCATTTCTTTGAGTGTGTGATTTTTAACAATCAATGTATTCATAAGGAGTCATGTTAATACACAATGTTGTATTCTTTGAAAATTTGTGTTTTTGAGAAACAAAATGTGTTACAAAAATATAGATAGAGTCTACCTCGGTTTCATCATATTTACAAAGGTAATGGATGCATATCATAATTACTAGAACTTTTTGAACTGGTCCAATATGAAAAACTGTATATTTTGAATATGTTTTGCGACGCAAGAAATTTCTTAACATATAAATTGTAATCTAAAAATAGAAAAGCTACCCATTAGAGATGACGGACAAATGTAATGTACCATATTTTTTTCAATTTTTTTCACAATTTATTTTGGAAGATACAAAATTTTGATTTCACTGAATCACAATGACCTTCAGAAATTGTTTAGATCCATTTTATTACAAAATTAATTAAAATTAGTAAATATTTATGAAATTCCATGAAAGTTATATTTCCTGAAAGTAGATTCAATTATAAAAATGCTTGTCTTGGTTTCGACAATTAATTTAGAATGTTTCATGGAGTTTAATCAGTCCAAAGTTGTAGAAACATATTCAGGGCTTGGCTCTGCGTAGCTGGTGACGCATTAGTTCGACCGAAATCTTAAAAAAAGTTTGGCTGAACTGTTTTTTGCACCGATGACACGTTAAATCAAATGACAAAGTAGTTTAGCTGAACTATTTATCAGAATTTCGGCTGAACTTTTACTTATCTTTCCGTCGGCCGGAAAGTACCGCCGAGCCCCTCCAAAAAAACATTTCGCAGAAATATAAATTTCCATGAAACCATTCATTATTTTCACATATTTTTGCAAGTTTGGTCTGACTTTACAAAATTCTTGATTTGATTTTGAAAAGAACTATTTTGGGTTTAAGTACTTTTCTTGGAGGTACATTCAAAGGACTTTTCTTTGAGACAGATTATTTTCGTACATTTGATCTGATTTTGCAAGGAATTTTTTTTGGTTTAAAGAATTTTCTTGGAGGTACATTCAAAAGATATTTCTTAGACGTATGTGATACAATTTTTTGGGCTTCATTTTTTTTTAAAGTATGCATTTGGGCTTAATTTCAAAAGGACATTTTTTGGTTTTGGGTTGAAGTAAATCTTCTATAATGATTTTTTAAAATGAGTTTTTGTGTGAATCTTTAACTAAATTTTTTTTGTAGGACTTGGAAGGAAATATTTTGAACTTCGGTTTTCATTTTTATAAGACATTATTTTCTTTTAATTTTTAAATTAAGTGTTTTGATTGAAGTATGTATTTTTTGCAAAATTTTTTAAAATTAGTTTTTTTTTAAATTAAATCTTTTGTGATGTTTTTTTTAATCGAGTTTTTGTCTAAATTTTTGAAGGAAATTTTTTGAACTTCATTCTTTATTATCATGGGAAATCGAATAAATTTTACGAGAAATATGATCGAAAAAGAGACCGAGGAACATAGAGAAGATACAAGACAATCTCACAAAAAGAAAGATAGAAGCACTCTCAAATATTGAAGGGGAAAATGAAACCTCAACTAGAAGTTGTGTGATCAGGAGCTCAGGACCAGGTGTCGTAAAATGGTCAAAATGAAAGTGCTCAGAACTGGTTGGAACCTGAACGACCGGATAGTGCTCGTCTTCCTGATTCCGGCGCCGCGAACGGTTCGAAAAATGGTCTCCGTATGAAGAAGTTATTCAGCTTCAAAGTTTTCTCAATTTCCACTAAAAAGGGGCAAATTTGGCTTGTGGAAAATTTTATTAAAAAAAGAATATTCCACAGAATATTCTGGGAATATTCCGCAGAATATTCTGGAGAATATTCCATTGTGGCAGCCAATCAGAGGGTGCCACGTGGCTAGCCCGGAGGCCGCCACGTGGCCCCAAGGCCGAGTGGAATGGCGTTTAAAAGTTTTTTGAAGGGCGGACGGATTCGAACCCCCGACCTCGTTTATACAAACCATACGTTTTCACCACCGGGCTATTGTGTTCTACATTGAATAGTGTGCGGAATGAGTCATATTTAAAGTGTGTTGTATTTATGGCGGGGCCCGGAAGGGGGCCAGCCCCGGAGGGCCAGCCCCCCTTCCCACACGACCTGCCGGCCAGAACCACAGGTTAAACTCATCGGCGCGCCTACCAGCGGAACTTTGGATAACTATTACATTTGGGTTTGTTATCGTTAACGGTTGTAATGTTTTATATTTAATAACAAAACCGTTTAACATTTATTTTAAACCGACGGTTTCGCCCGTGACATATGAACGCACAATCAACATTTATTGCCAACGGTTCAACTGGCGGATTAGATTGGCGGTTCCGCCCAATTTTGGTGCCTTATCCCTATTTGGTGGGATTATCTGTAGTTGCTCCACATTTAGTGGGGGTTTTGTTGGTGAAACAGGCAGTTTACTAAAGAGGCCATAACTTTTGATGGGGGAGGCCTTTGAAGACGATTTTTTTTTTGATTTTGGGTCTCTTCGACCTTATGAAGCCATTGGCACAGGTTTCACAGCCATCTGAGGTCTTTTGCAGGTGATTTTTCTCCGTGGAAGTTCCAGGAGCCACCAGGGCCAAATCAGTTTGGGAGCTGCATTGGGAATTGTGCAGCCAGTTTATGTGGAACGAATGTCATTCCTAAAGTTTTTCAGCATTCTGAATCCATTTCTACAGCTCGTTTTTCCTTTTGAGGAATTCTTCTCACTGTTTAGCTTCAGGGAAGCTTTCAGGGCCAAGAGGGCCATTTCAGTGTTGGAGCTGTTTGGGGACTATGTTCATCCATTTTTGGTGATTCAGAAGTCTATTTCTGATATTTTCGATCTTCTGAAGCCATTGGCACAGGTTTCATAGCCATCTGAGGCCGTTTGCAGGTGATTTTGCTCCGTGGAAGTTCCAGTGGACAGCACCGGGGCTTAGAGCTGTGATTGAATTAGGTACTAAAGGAATATGGAATGGTCATTCCCTAGTGTTTCGCCAGTCAATCTATTTTGCATGTACTTTGTTTTTTCCTTTTGAGGAATTCTTCTCACTGTTTAGCTTCAGGGAAGCTTTCAGGGCCAAGAGGGCCATTTCAGTGTTGGAGCTGTTTGGGGGCTATGTCCATCCATTTTTGGTGATTCAGAAGTCTATTTCTAATATTTTCGACCTTCTGAGTTGAATGGTAGAGGTTTCAGAACCAATTGAGTTCATCTTCACCTCGAAATTCTCCCTGCAAGTCTAAAGGGCCACCAAGGACAATTGGGGAAAAGTACTGTAGCAGGTACAAATTTCACTGTTTAGTGTTTGGGAAAGAGCATGTTTAGCTAATTCCTATCTTCTGATTCTGTATTTACAGTCAGATCTATCTTTCGAGACATTCATATTCTTGTATTAGCCTTTGTAGCATTTTTAATACAAGAGGACAAGCCTAGTTTGAGAGGCTTGGTCCAGCAGATGTAGCCCAGAGGAGGGGGTGAACTGATTATCATTTTGATGTCTTTATTTGCTGAAGATGATATGCTAAACAAAACTGATATAAAGTGTTAAACAACAAATATACATAACTTTCATATACACATAATCACCTACTCAGCTGCAGAAAGTTATTTGTCTTATTCCGCAAGACATCAAACTTCAAGTATGTGTATGTCAAAGACTTCTAAGTGTTTACATATTATTTCCTTAGGCAGAGTCTGTAGAGGGCCAGGTAGCCTCTGGAACTCATCCTCTCTTTAGAGGTGACATGTCCAGTGAATGCCCCTACAGTCCATCTCTGTATAGGAAATAGTTTGTTCTCACATTTTCAGAGGTCACTTGGAGTGTATAGCTCAATTTGAAATTATGGGAAATGGATACCTTGCACCCTCAAACAAGTACATTCCATTTTCAGATCAGATGGTATCAAAATATGCACTTCGTCCTAATCCTAAGGATTATGTCAGCACCACTGAGGAAGAGGGGAATGAAGAATTTGCAGCGTCAAAATATCCACTTCGTCCTAATCCTAAGGATTATGCTAGCACCACTCATGAAGACGGGGATGAATTTCCAAAGCTAAAATTTTCACTTCATCCTAATCATAACGATTATAATTTAACCACTGATGAAGGGGGGATGAAGAATTTCCAATAAATATAGATTCAAGGCATTCACTTATTCCTAATCCTAACGATTATGAGAGCTTCAGTGAGGAAGGGGAGGGGCCGGATGAAGAAATTCTAGTGAATACAAATTCGAAGCTTCCACTAATGCCTAATCCCAAGGATTATGAGAGCACCACTGAGGAAGGGGAGGATGAAGAGTTTCTTGCAAATGATAATTTTAGAGGCACAGATCTGAATATTGCATTTTCTCCAAGTGACCATTTCAAACACACTCATGGTGATGAAGAATTGAATCCTCCTAGGGAAGAATTTGAAAGCATGGGTCAAGATGGTGAAGAATTTCTTTTGAGTCAGGGTTACAAAAGTGTCGATGACTCTTGTGAAATGTTTTCTTCAACTGATGATGGTAAAGAAAATTTTCCACGCAATGATGTTGATGAATCTCTTAACTATGTTGAGGATGATGATAGTGGGGGTAATATTCCTTCTAATGGTGATGAAACTACTTTTACAAAGGATGATGGCATGATGAAGCCGTTGCAAGAAAATATTGCAACTAGGAGTAGGAGTAGACCTTTTCATATCAATCCAAAGAATTCCAGTTATACAAGGGCGAGGACAAAATATCTCACGACAAAAATTTTTGTCGTTCATTTGATTTCAAGTGCATGTTGTCGAAGGGACTGCTTGAAATATATGGATTTCAACTTTGCTTTGCAGAAAAGGAAAACATATATGTCAATGAATAAAAGCATGCAAAATTCATATTTAGTGGGTTGCATGCAATCTACACTAGCAGGTTATGATTATCATATTGGGAATGTATTTCTTTGCAGAAAGACGTTCAAAATGTTGTATTCAATTGGTAATTGTCATTTGTCAAGAATCCAGGATAGATTGAAAAGGGATCCCACATATTATTCAGAAGCACGTTATAAACGGGAGGTGGGGCCATTTGCAAATACTGCTAAGACATGGATGAAAGACTTCTTTTCAAATCATGGAGAGTGTATGCCAAATAAAGACACAATACATATTCCAGATAATTTCTCAAGACGAGAAATATTCATGTTATACAAAGATTACGTAGAAGCTGTTGAAGGAATTGGTAATTTTATTACATATTCTTATTTTACAAGGATATGGAAAACTGAATTGAACAATGTTCGTATTCCTAAGAAGACAAGGATGGGAATTTGCAACACATGTGCTTCTCTTAAAGCAAAAAGAGATAAATGTCAAGGGGCAGAAAGAGGTATGTGTTCAAAACATTGTTTTTTAAAATTTGATACTTATCAACTATGAAAATATATTTATTCATATGTTTCTTTTATTTTATGTATAGATTCCGTTGTCAAAGAACTTCAAGACCATCGCAATCAACAAACAAGTGAAAGACAAAAGTTGTATAAACATCGAAAGAAGTGTTATGATCATCCAAATAAATATCTGGGATTGATAATTGATGGTATGGACCAAAAGAAAACACTTCTTCCACATTTTTTCCACACGCCAAAAAAATTACAGGAGGAAAATTTCATTCAGTTTCACTTGGTTGGTTGTATGGTATTTAATGAGAAGATATTTCCAAGAGTTTTCTTCACAACTCCAAATATTCACAATGATGCAAATCTAACCATAACTATAATCCATGATGTGGTTACTCATTGGTCTGGGATTCTTCCTGAAGTTTTGTATTTACAATTAGACAACACAAGTCGTAAGAACAAAAATCAAGTTCTTTTTGGGTATCTAAACATGCTTGTTGAATTGGGGATTTTTAAAAAGATAAAGGTTGGTTTCCTTCTTGTTGGGCATACTCATGATCATATTGCTCAAATGTTCAGTCGTTTTTCAGTAACATTGAGGAGGAAAGGTGTTGGGAGCCTGCCATCATTAATTGAATGTATTAAGAAATCGTACATTCCAAAGCCTGTTTTTCATGTGTTGGAAGAAACTATTGACATGCGAAGGTTTATTTTTTGATCGCATGGTGAGGAGAAATGCATTGAACAACTTAACAACATTAGCTTCCAGCATCAATTTCGTATCAAAAAAATTGATGGGATAACACTTATATGGGGCAAGAAGTATTCAACTATTGAAGAATGGGGACCATCATCAGGTTTAGCATTTTTGAAGTTCATTCCAGAGTGTCCAATGTTTTCATCAAAGATACTGTTATTACAGTCAGTTTCCAAACTCCATAATGCATGAAGGCAGAAGAGAGACATAAATTATTTTGAATATCTAGAGGAAATTAAAAGATGTATTAGAGATACATATGAATAATTCGATGTTGCCGATTCAGTTTGGTGGGAGTCTTTTTTCAGTAATCAAAGTGATATGATTTCAAGATCAGTAAATGAGGATACACTTTTGAAGACTCCCTTTTTTTGGCCACAAAATATGTGAATTGAACATGAACATCAGGAAACACACAATGTTGAACAACAACAGCCTCAAGCTATTATTAATTTCCCACAGGTAGAGGAAAGAGAAATCTATATTGGTTCTAGAAAATCACGTGCACAACGTGAAGCCATGGAAGACCTTTACAGGGGTTCTGTGTAGGATCTTAAGGAGGGTTGCATGATAGCAGTGTTAGCAGATGAAGATCCACTTGGCTATCCATTCTGGATTGCCAAGGTTATAAAGGTCATTAATGAAAATGAAGAGATTACAACTGTTGATGTACATTGGTATGCCACAAGTACCCACCCTTTCAATGGTGTGTACAAGCCAGAGATGGTAGTGGAAAAAAGAATTGGCAGAAAGAGAAAAAGAAAGGGCGCAAATATAAATCGTCGCCGCACAGATGTCTTAAAATTGGAGGATGTTGACATACTCGTGTATGACTTCAATTTGACAAAGAGAGGAACTCTTCGGTTGCAGACCATAAATATTTTGAAGAAATTGCTCCCAGAACAATTATTGTTGAAATGGGACTCTGCAGAATGTAGACGTAGATCTACAAGACTTTTGAACTCTGAAATGGTGGGCATGCATGTTGACTCAGATGGAGCACTAGTTGATGAAAGAGAAGAATATGGATCATCTTCATTTGCATCGAGCCATTCATCTGAAGATGTATATTATGATGGTGTGCCAGAACCTATGTCTGATTTTGAATAACTATCTAAGACACTTTTATGTAATTGATGTTTGCATGGTAACTTGAAATAAAAATTTTGACTTCCATCTCATTTTTCATGAAGTTCTGAGACATTTCTATGTTTGTTGAATTATACGTTTTAATTATGAAGAATTCATTTTTTTAGAATATCGACAATGTAACAATGAATTAAAAAAAATAATTTATGTTATATTCAATGTACCAATGTTGATATTTTAATTATAAGTAAAATAGAAAATAGAAACTAATGTTGAATTTTTAGATTATGCAGTGATATTACCATGATATTATGTATTGTTACCATTTGGTATAATACACTTTTAAAAGTTTTAATAATTATATGCGTCATTGAAACATAACACTTTGTTTTGATGCTTGATTTTTAGGTTTTGGTTGAAATTATATTTAAATTTGTCTTATGCTAAGATTTGAAAAAAGATAAGTTTTTATTCTTTAAAATTAAAATTACTCTTACTTGTTTCTGTGCAATGATAACTTTTTCATTTACTTGTTCATTTTTTTAAATTGTTAAGTCTTATAATTTCTCCATAATTTCATTGTTCAAGTATGTTGAACACTTAAGATTGAAAAACTTTAGATTTACAACTTGTCATTAAGGTTTTTATGCGCTACCAAATTTTATCTTTAAGGTTATGGTTGAAAATAATTACAAATTTGGGGTTGTTTAAAGTCAAGATATTTTATGTTTAACAACATGGATGAAAATTGTTCAAAATTATAAGCCCTTCAGACACTCAAAAAAGAAATATATTCTCATATGGGGATGCACTCCACAAGGCACATTCACCACTAAGGAAGCATACCGGCTAATAAATCCCACCCAGGACCCAGAAGTCTCCCCATGGACACAAATTTGGACACCAGGCATCTGGCCCAAAGTCTCCACTTTCCTATGGCTCCTATGTCATAAAAGAATTCTCACCTGGGAAAACCTTATAAAAAAAGGTTTCATTGGACCCTCATGATGCCCCAATTGTTCAACACTACCATTCAACACCTTATGGACAACTACTTCTTAGCTAACAATTTGTGGGAAAAAATGACCTTTAGATGCAGAAAATCCAGCAGAATTTTAGGGGACATTGTCAGCACCATCCACAATTGTCCATCGGCTCCTTACAATAGTAGGTTATAAACTCACTCTGGACTCTTCTATTGGGCCTTCTTCTATAGACAATATGGAAGGAACAAGAGAATATTCAAGAATCAATGTACTCCCTTAGACACAATATGGAACAATCTCTGCATCAACCTCCAAGAAAATTTGGCTCTCCAACACTAGTAGGACACTAAATTTCCTACTCAAGATCAAGAGAAGATAATCTGGGAGAATTAGCATCTCTCGATACCTTCAGGCCCCTCTAGCAAGAGATCTCCTCCCAATAATCTAGACTCACCTAGCATATGGACTCCTCCTCCCGCTGTTCGATAAGGATAAATTTTGACAAGGCTTCCAAAGGCAACTCCGTGCGATCCATGATTCAAGGGTACTTTCAAGGACTTCTAATGGAAACCCCTCCTCATCCTCTTTGGTTCCATAGGATGGATTCCAACAATTCCGTTAAACCGGAGGGCTTATGGCAATGAATTTTCCTTGCTCAACATCATAATTACTTTCCTATATAAATACAAGGACACTCTCAAATTCTCATCAATACAGTTACTAAACTCCTCATGGGAGCGTCAACTATGAGGGTGGCTAATAGCTGGAGACTAGCAGTGAGATTGGAGCTTATAGAACAGTGGCTGAAACATCATCAGAAAATCTCCTTCCAACATGTTAAACAATCAGGAAAAAAATTTGTGGATCTGCTTGGGAAGAAGGGAGTGGAGAGTTACCAAACCTTACATCGAACGCATGGGGTGGCACATGGCCACCCATAGGCTACAGCCGCGGGCATTTAATCGCCCTAAATGCACCCACAGGTGCTCATTTACTCCACTCACATGTTGATGCACTCACTTGCTCTTAAAAATGAATTTGCATGGCAGTATCCATCCATTGCCTCTGTCGTCGAGCTGTATTTGTCCCCTTGGAGTCTCGAAGCTGAGTTTCTGAACACCTACAGGGAGGCACTGTAGTCTCCTTTGCTGCATTGAATTTGTCCCTTGCTTGCTTTTCTCTCATAGCCTTCACTATAGTCTGAACTTCATCTTTGCACCTCGTCAGCCTTTAGCTCCTTGGCTCTCTACTCCTCTAGCCTCACACTCTACTGCTCCTTCACCTCTGTGGTCTCCACCTCACCATTATATCTCCCCTACCTCCACCATGCCCCATTCTCCATCGTATGCGATGCTGCAGAGGTAGCACCCAAGGCAGAGTATCCAGACCTCCAATTTCTACTCGTTTTGATACCTCCTCCCCATCATTGGATAATTATTTTAGGCATTACCCTGCCACTGATATCACTAGATAATTATTTTCATTCCCTGCCACTGAATCCTCCCTCCACCAATTCTCCCATGTTGTTGCCTCACCTGGAGACAGTGGCCTCTCCACCGCCCACTCATTCTGCATAGTTCCATTACACCTGCACCATGGACCGACCTCGCATTATGAGCACTATCACCATTAGCTTCATAGAGGACGCTCTCAGTGCTGAAATCCCACGTCCCAGAAAATTGCATAAGAATTATATCTCAAACTCTATGACTCAAGAGCTCACTAGTAAGGGGGCGGCCCCGGGTGCTCCATGCGCAGTCATGCAGGGTGCTCTTGCCTCCGAAAACAGAAGAAAAAGCTCCGACAGTAGCAGTGAGGATTGGTTGGGTGACGATGGAGGTCCAGGCAGTACACACACCACCAATGTCCCCAAGAACACAGTTGATGACACCCATGACAAGCATGCATATGACACCGAGGAGTATAGGTGTCTCATCTTGGAAGAGACACCTCCCCAGGTAAATACCACATAACCCATCAGGTTTTTTCCGATTTCTGGTTTCTGGTTTCAAGTCTTTGGGACATTTATTTCTTGTTATTTTTTACGTTTTTAAACACTTATCTACTCTCCATGTACGAAGCTAGTTTCCTACAACGGGCATCTTTAAAACAACTAAGTTGGCTGGTTTCCCCTTCAAGGGCAGTCACTATTTTGGTTTTTTTGTATAACTATGCCTCTAGAATAGGCTTGAACTATAGAGGCCCAAGCTGCCTTGTATTATATCTTTCATAAATAGAATTTAGTCTTATTTAGAAAAAATATATATATATATTCCTCTTTAATATTTTCTCCTAGGGAATTTTAGGAGACTTTTAGGGAAGGTCCATGTTGAACTTAACCACCAATAGCTTTTCATAAACTAACAAGAACTCTTATAAAACTCTAGATTTATTTCCTGAATACCCTAACCAATGTATTCATTAAATCAATAATAAAATAAAATACTACATCATCACATTAGCCTCAGCATGGCTTCCATAGCCATTGAATCCAATAAAAATTCAATGTCAAGAAATAGTCAATGTCTAAAAATCCATTGTAATTTACATAATTTTCCATTTGCATATTATCATTAAGGAAAAGGAACATTTATGTACACCATACATCTAGACTTGGCCCACAACATGGGTCCCACAATTTGTCAAAGTATATTGACAACAATAAATCACATGAAAAATAGGGGTATACACTCTGAATTTCCATATAATAACAAGCATGCAACTTAGAAAAAATACATTAACATATCTTGCATACCATAGCATTATACTTTCTTTAAGGTCTCACCTTACCAACCATCAACATTGTAGAGAAATAATAGTCCCATTGAACACTAGGACAAAAAATGTGTTTTTTTTTTTTTTTTACTATTAGCTTGTAGCCATGTCAGCGAGAACCATTGAGGAATTTTGGAAAGACAATTTGAAATCATGAAATATACAACAATTGTAGACTTTTATCAAATAGTGTGCAAGCATGCAAGCTACAACCAATTTGGCATTCCAACAAACATTTTGCAAGCATGTGATCTACATCCATTGAAGAATTTTAACAACAATTTGTAAGCATGCAATATATGGTCAATGAGACATTCTACCAAATAGTTGGAAAGCATACAATCTACTACCATTGAGGGACTAGTTAGCAAACATGAAATAAATTCCCATAAATATGTTTAAACTATGATAAAGCTAGTAAAACTAGAATTTATAGAATAGTATGAATCATATTAATACCATCAATGGTAAAATTTGTTCCAAAAACACAACCAACAATCCCTATAGGAGTATCTAATCAGGAAAGTCAACCAAATTATGGATACAAGTATAAACATAAATTTTTCATGGAATCAACATTGGGTTACATGAATCAAGGTATGAATACCACTTTATGTGAAGATGAATCACATCCAAAACTTCCACGGATGAAATTATTTAAAATAACAAAACTGTGGATCTCAACTACCACTTTTTGTCGAACACATGGAATGCAAACTTTCCTCTACAACTCTAAATGAATAAAGAGAACCCACAATTATGCTACTATGATTTTTTCATTGACTTTAAGTTTACTATGTGAGTTCCACATGACTCATTGCTTATTTTTAACAACTAAAGAGGTTCGTTAAAAAAATTTGTTTTGTTTTTACAATATTCCATTGTCCTCTTCAGGGTCAGCCCAAACTTCTAAATTATTTAGCTATCACACCAACCATATATGCATTCATTCTTTAAAAGTAGTGATTGGTAAATTTAGCCATGTTTTTCCACTTCTTTTGTTTTTTTCCTTATGCAACACAATCATTTTTCTAATATTATGCATGCAAAGGTTGGTAATTAATATGCACTATAAACCATGAGTGCTCGAGATGGTTCATAGTTAAAATATAGGTTTTACTGTATTTTATCTGCTTCCATATTAAAATTTCATGAGAACAACTTTCAAAGAAAATTATAACCTTCTACTCTTTTATGCGGTCATTAATCATGCATCATGCATATAATGTTAATTGTAGTCTACTACAAGTTTAATTAAAATCATACCTAAGATGATGCCCACTAGTATCATATCTCTACTTCTTTTCATAATAAAAACCTAAAATGCGCTGCCGCAATTTCCATCCATACCATTTGTAACATAAATTTCGATAACCTCGCAAGAAAATGCATGGAGCTAGGAATTTTTTTTCAACATTTACCAATGTGTAACTTTCTAAATTAATTTCTATATTCACTCATTGACCATTAGAATAGCCATCATCATTACATAGAGAGATATTTAGTAAAAGAATAGTGAGTTACACAACCATTAACTGTCATTGTTGGAGCATATTAACTTAAATTTCCTACTATAACTATGCATCGATTCTATGGTTCTTTTAACTCAGTTAGTAAATCACATACTTGATAATATAATCATCACATCAGGAAATAAATTAACATCATGAAAATTACACAATGAACAATCACATCATTAGACACTGATATACCCTCAAAACTGTGTAGGATGAAAACCAAAAAATGTTTAATTTTATTATTAAATTCTCATGAGGGTTGTCACCCCTAACTTGATGGTTATGAGGGAGTCCATCCCTTGACGATCGTCATAAAAATTACATACAAAAATAATATTAAATGAAACATAACTAGCTATAATCTATTACAATCATCATAATACCATTTACCCACGAATCCTCAATCTCTGTCTTTGTAGTCAGGTTGTTTCCTTGAGTGGGTCATCGTACAGTTGGAACTAGTAAACCTGCATGCACTAACAACTCTTTATCTTCCACAATGTTAAACTTGAAAAATTCTTTTCTCAAGTCATCCTTCTTTCCTACCATTTTTTTCATCGACACACTTCATATCATGATTAGATAAAATATTAATAAACCAATAATCAATCTCTATTTGTGACACTTCAACAAATATTTGTATGAATGTATAAAACATAACCAATTTGACATGAAATTCCTTCTTTAACATCATTTCACATGCATTAGTAACAAATAAATCACCATCAAGCATCATCTTTCTAAAAACCACTAACGAAATCTTGCATGCACTTTCATATTATTTCCAAAGGAAAGATAACATACTATATAATAATATTATCCATGAAAATGCATAACAAGCTTTCCAGATAACTATCCAAATAAGAGATTTCCTTTTTCCTACTCTTATGCTTTGTTTTCCAAAGGGATTAAGACAATAGATTCTATACTTATTCATGTGAATGCATGTTCTGTTCCAAAGACATATTTTCCACACAAGAGCTATTCACATTGGCTATTACGTATAACAATGCATAATTGTATGCAATGAAAAAATTATTGAGTTAGAACTCTTCAAAAAGAATAGAAGAGAAAAATATATCCTTGTATGCATTAATTGATTAGATTCTTAGAGAGTAAAAAGAGTAATAACATGGTTTATTATGTAATATTATTTAGAGAAAAATATATGCTTGCATACATGGAAAAAAGTATAGTTTTGGGTTAGATATTTTGGATGCGAGGGAAATTTTCCTTTGCATGCATGAAAGAATAAGTGGTATGTGTTTGACCCCTTGTAAAAGAAATGTGTTTATTTTTCCAAGAAATATTTATTTAGTTTCTTTTGGAAAGAAATATATGTTTTACATGCAAGAATAAAAAGCCTATGTTATTGCATGCACAAAATTATAACTAGTATGTTAATGTTGGGTGAAAATGTGAAGTTGGGTTACACTTTTTGCCCTTTTTTGAGAAAAAACTTTCATTTTTTTCAGTCCTTCAACTTTCTGCAAGCTAAAAAAATTTTTCTGTTTAGAATTTCATTTTACGATAAAAATAAAAGTTGTCAGAAATTTTGTTAGCTTTCTATTACTTATTTTTGGAATCTTTTTATACACATTTGATTTGTCGATTTAGCATTTCTTTGAGTGTGTGATTTTTAACAATCAATGTATTCATAAGAAGTCATGTTAATACACAATGTTGTATTCTTTGAAAATTTGTGTTTTTGAGAAACAAAATGTGTTACAACAATATAGATAGAGTCTACCTCGGTTTCATCATATTTACAAAGGTAATGGATGCATATCATAATTACTAGAACTTTTTGAATTGGTCCAATATGAAAAACTGTATATTTTGAATATGTTTTGCGACGCAAGAAATTTCTTAACATATAAATTGTAAACTAAAAATATAAAAGCTACCCATTAGAGATGATAGACAAATGTAATGTACCATATTTTTTTCAATTTTTTTCACAATTTATTTTGGAAGATACAAAAGTTTGATTTCACTGAATCACAATGACCTTCAGAAATTGTTTAGATCCATTTTATTACAAAATTAATTAAAATTAGTAAATATTTATGAAATTCCATGAAAGTTATATTTCCTGAAAGTAAATTCAATTATAAAAATGCTTGTCTTGGTTCCGACAATTAATTCAGAATGTTTCATGGAGTTTAATCAGTCCAAAGTTGTAGAAACATATTCAGGGCTTGGCTCTGCGTAGCTGGTGACGCATTAGTTCGACCGAAATCTTAAAAAAAAGTTTGGATGAACTGTTTTTTGCACCGATGACACGTTAAATCAAATGAAAAAGTAGTTTAGCTAAACTATTTATCAGAAGTTCGGCTGAACTTTTACTTATATTTTCGTCAGCCAGAAAGTACCGCCGAGCCCCTCCAAAAAAAAATTTTGCAGAAATATAAATTTCCTTGAAACCATTCATTATTTTCACATATTTTTGCAAGTTTGGTCTGACTTTACAAAATTCTTGATTTGATTTTGAAAAGAACTATTTTGGGTTTAAGTACTTTTCTTGGAGGTACATTCAAAGGACTTTTCTTTGAGACAGATTATTTTCGTACATTTGATCTGATTTTGCAAGGAATTTTTTTTGGTTTAAAGAATTTTCTTGGAGGTACATTCAAAAGACATTTCTTGGACGTATGTGATACAATTTTTTGGGCTTCATTTTTTTTTAAAGTATGCATTTGGGCTTAATTTCAAAAGGACATTTTTTGGTTTTGGGTTGAAGTAAATCTTCTATAATGATTTTTTAAAATGAGTTTTTGTGTGAATCTTTAACTAAATTTTTTTTGTAGGACTTGGAAGGAAATATTTTGAACTTCGTTTCATTTTTATAAGACATTATTTTCTTTAATTTTTTAAATTAAGTGTTTCGGATTGAAGTATGTATTTTTTGCAAAATTTTTAAAATTAGTTTTTTTTTAAATTAAATCTTTTGTGATGTTTTTTTTAATTGAGTTTTTGTCTAAATTTTTGAAGGAAATTTTTTGAACTTCATTCTTTATTATCATGGGAAATCGAATAAATTTTACGAGAAAATATGATCGAAAAAGAGACCCTGAGGAACATAGAGAAGATACAAGACAATCTCACAAAAGAAAGATAGAAGCACTCTCAAATATTGAAGGGGAAAATGAACCTCAACTAGAAGTTGAATGATCAGGAGCTCAGGACCAAGTGTCGTAAAATGGTCAAAAATGAAAGTGCTCAGAACTGGTTTGAACCTGGACGACCGGATAGAGCTCGTCTTCCTGATTCCGGCACCGCGAACGGTTCGAAAAATGGTCTCCGTATGAAGAAGTTATTCAGCTTCAAAGTTTTCTCAATTTCCATTAAAAAAGGGCAAATTTGGCTTTGGAAAATTTTTATTAAAAAAAGAATATTCCACAGAATATTCTGGGAATATTCCGTGGAATATTCCGCAGAATATTCTGGGGAATATTCCATTGTGGCAGCCAATCAGAGGGTGCCACGTGGCTAGCCCGGAGGCCGCCACGTGGCCCCAAGGCCGAATGCAAATGGCGTTTTAAAATTTTATTTCGAGCTCGGACGGATTTGAACCCGCGACCACCGGAGTAATAACCACACGCTTTTACCACCGAGCAACAGTTCTGTTGTTGATTTATGTGGCGGACAAATTAATATTTAAGGTGTGTATTTGTTTGGGCGGGGCCCGTAAGGGGGCCAGCCCCGAAGGGCCAGCCCCCCTTCCCATGGGACCACGCGGCGGAGAACCACGGTCCTCAATCATTGGCGCGCTCGTGGGCGCTTATATTAACGTTGGATACGGTATTTTGTTATATGGTTAACGTTAATATTTAATACAAATAAAACCGTTTCACATTTATAAACCCGCCGTGCCATGTGAACACCACAAACAACATTTATTGCCAACGTTTAAAACGGCGGAACAGACTTGGCGGTTCCGCCTAATTGAGCGCTCCTCCTATTTTGGCGGTGTTAACTGCACATCTTCCACATTTAGTGGAGTTTCCTAAGGAGTAAGAGGCAGTTTACTAAAGAGGCCATAACTTTTGATGGGGGAGGCCTTTGAAGACAATTTTTTTTTTGATTCGGGGTCTCTTCGACCTTCTGAAGCCATTGGCACAGGTTTCACAGCCATCTGAGGTCGTTTTCAGGTGATTTTTCTCCGTGGAAGTTCCAGGAGTCACCAGGGCCAAATCAGTTTGGGAGCTGCATTGGGAATTGTGCAGCCATTTTATGTGGAACGAAGGTCATTCCTGAAGTTTTTCAGCAGTCTGAATCCATTTCTACAGCTCGTTTTTCCTTTTGAGGAATTCTTCTCACTGTTTAGCTTCAGGGAAGCTTTCAGGGCCAAGAGGGCCATTTCAGTGTTGGAGCTGTTTGGGGACTATGTTCTTCCATTTTTGGTGATTCAGAAGTCTATTTCTGATATCTTCGACCTTCTGAAGCCATTGGCACAGGTTTCACAGCCATCTGAGGCCGTTTGCAGGTGATTTTTCTCCGTGGAAGTTCCAGGAGCCACTAGGGCCAAATCAGTTTGGGAGTTGCATTGGGAATTGTGCAGCTAGTGAATGTGGAACGAAGGTCATTCCTGAAGTACTTCAACATTCTGAATCCATTTCTACAGCTCGTTTTTCCTTTTGAGGAATTATTCTCACTGTTTAGCTTCAGGGAAGCTTTCAGGGCCAAGAGGGCCATTTCAGTGTTGGAGCTGTTTGGGTGCTATGTTCATCCATTTTTGGTGATTCAAAAGTCTATTTCTGATATTTTCGACCTTCTGAGTTGAATGGCAGAGGTTTCAGAACCAATTGAGGTCATCTTCACCTCGAAATTCTCCCTGCAAGTCTAAAGGGCCACTAGGGCCAATTGGGGAAAAGTACTGTAGCAGGTACAAATTTCACTGTTTAGTGTTTGGGAAAGAGCATGTTCAGCTAATTCCTATCTTCTGATTCTGTATTTACAGTCAGATCTGTCTTTCGAGACATTCTTATTCTTGTATTAGCCTTTGTAGCATTTTTAATACAAGAGGACAAGCTTAGTTTGAGAGGCTTGGTCCAGCAGATGTAGCCCAGAGAAGGGGGTGAACTGCTTATCATTTTGATGTCTTTATTTGCTGAAGATGATATGCTAAAAAAAACTGATATAAATTGTTAAACAACAAATATACATAACTTTCATATACACATAATCACCTACTCAGCTGCAGAAAGTTATTTGTCTTATTCCGCAAGACATCAAATTTCAAGTATGTGAATGTCAAATACTTCTAAGTGTTTACATATTATTTCCTTAGGCAGAGTCTGTAGAGGGCCAGGTAGCCTCCGGATTCATCCTTTCCTAGAAAGGTGAAACATCCAGTGAATGCCCCTACAGTCCATCTCTGTATAGGAAATAGTTTGTTCTCACATTTTCAGAGGTCACTTGGAGTGTATAGCTCAATTTGAAATTATGGGAAATGGATACCTTGCACCCTCAAACAAGTACATTCCATTTTCAGATCATTGAAATAGGTATGTAAATATAAATATTATGGTTTTGATATATTTAAAATTTTCCTAGTGTAAAAAGTGAAGCCTAATTTTTATTTGATGAACTATTTTGAAAAATATTTTGCAATGTAAACAGAGAGAGATATTCTTCAAAACATTGATGATGAGATACAAAATTTTGAAAGAGAAATTGAAAGAGATATTGAACCAATGATTGAAGATGGTGAAAATGATGAAAGAAATTCAAGTGAAGAAATTGAATCACAAGGTATATATATATATGTGTGTGTGTGTGTGTGTGTGTGTGTTGAACACATGCACGGATTATTGGAATTATACATATATTTATTAATTTAGTTATTTATTGAATATGTAAACTTATTATGTACTATTCATTTGAATATGTACAGATGAAATCAATGTCGATGACAAGATGTTAGAAAATGTTGACACTCACACATATGGAGATAAAAAAGCTGACCATTATATACAATATCGTGTTAACTGCATTTTTGAGAAGTATTTAATAAAGGAAAATGTGACAGTTCAAGCCCAAATGTTGAAAGGTATCCTATCATTAAGGGAATTAAAAGAAGCTATGACTTTATTGGGTCTTTGAAAATCAACCAAAGTTAAAAAAATGAAGGAAAGTGCGATAGAAAATATAAATAGTGTTATAAATTCAATTAAAAGATCTAGAAAGAAAAATGTATCAGTTGTACGTAGAGCAATACATATGGCAATGGCTTCATCAAGAAATAAAGAGAATCGCTTGGTAAAATCTATGGCACAAGCATTAGGAACCTCATGAAAATCTTTGAACAAACATCGGAAATTTCGGTCGGAAATAGATGTAAATGATGAACTTGCTTGTTGGAGAGCTATTTGTAGGCAACCATACAATGATAGTCTTGGAGAAAATGTTAAAAAAATAATATATGAATATTGGAAGAATAATTCACATGTTTCGCCATCTGCAAGGCATGTGATGCGAAGAATAATAGCATGAAATCAGTACGAAAAACATGAAATTTTTTTCTTGGAAACCACTCAGATAGATTTTTTCAACAAGTTCAAAGAAGAGAATCGTGAAATTCATGTTTCAATCAGTGCTTTTGTTCACCAAAAACCATGGTATGTAAAAATTATAACCGTACGCAACAGTTTTTGTTGCCGTTATCATGTGGAATTTGAGTTATATTATGACACATTCCTTGATTTTGGTAGAAAATTTTGAAAGGATTCACCTCCTCCTTCCACCATCTGTGATTTCATATCTCAAATTCTATGTGAAAGAGAAAGCAATGAACTATTTTACGAAAATAAATGTGTTGGTGGTAAAAAAATGCGATGATTGTGGAAATTTGACTAAATTTCAAAACAAATATCGTACTGATATAAATGATTAATCATTTCCCAACATGAAAGTGAAGTGGAAGATATATGAATATATCCATACATCGATTCAACGTGCAAATAGTGTTAAAAAATTGAATTACGAGAAGAAGAAAATTTTTTGATAGACTTTTTGAAAAAGTTTGAGGCAGAAATTTACAAATACACCACGCATTCCCATAGATTTTGATGGCAAGACTTGCAATTAAAAAAATCTCATGGATTTTTTCCACTAGCGAAAATTTTGTCAGTAATTGATTTTGCAGAAAACTACACATTTGTTCCACAAAAAGAAATTCATAGTGAATAATATCATTCTAACAAGTCTCCATGCTCGTCCATACTCTATATAGACATGTTGAGAAAAACATTGATCATATAGAAAGAACCAGTGAAAATCGACATATTATTAAAGAATATCACTTTTATATCACTGACGATCATACACATGATACATATTTTGTACAACATTGTTTTGGAAAAATTTATGATTCCTTGAAATATTGTGGAATAAAATTCAATGAAACTTGGATATGGTTAGACAAATGCGCACGACAATTCAAATCTACATGATCATTCTTTTGGTTGTGTTGTCTTCATAAGAAAACCTGCATTAAACATTGTTGCAATTTCTTTGAGACTGGCCCTGGAAAAGGAGAACATGACGGTGCAGGGGCATGCATAAAATGAGTATTTCGACGATATCAAATGAACCCCTCTGCAAGCAAACTTGTGGACGCGAAAGAAGTTTTTCATTAGTGTGTTGATGCTCTAAGCCATGAGACTAACCGATCAAGGGAAGTGCGAAGGTACATTTAATTAAATTTTTATTGGATATCTAAATTTAAACGTTGTACATTTATCACAATGATTATCTTTGATTGTATTTTGATATCATATTTACATTATTCTTTAAATTTTCCATATAAAGGTTTTTTTGGCATATTGGGATCGAAGACATAGATAGATCAATTGGAAATGATGTTGAAAAATTAAAAGGGACTCAAAAATTGAATTCAATTAAAACAAAGTCGTCCAGAAATGTGTTTGCATTGGATAAAAGAAAATATTCTTGTTTTTGTCATGTTTGCATAGACAACACAAAATCCAATGACGTTTGTGAAAACAAAATGTATGTAAGAGATTGGAAACATATAGAACTAAATACAAAGGGAAAAATGTCTGTTGCAATGTTTGAAGAAATGCAATAAGAGGAGACTACAATATAATCCGATGGTGATTGAGTTTCTGATCTTGTTAGAGAAGGTAACATTTGAATTGCTTTCTAAAGATAAAGATCTAGAAATAAATTTGAATATGTATAATTTTTTCAAGTTTGTTTTATTGTATAGGATATGTTTTTGCTGTAATTACACCTACTGACAATGATGAAAATGTGAAGTATTATTTGATGTGTTGTGTTGAACCTTAAGAAAAAATTCTTTTGATGTGAAAAAGAATCTGTGCTTAAGACATTATCTAATTCTGTCACAAATGATTATATTTTGTCTCTATATTAAAAACCTTTAAACATTGATCATGTAACCTTCAAATATCAAACTCATACATCCTTCTGCAATGCCATATCCCACTTATGCTGAAATGAATGAATGGAAGAAAACGAGAAGAGGATTTTAAACTGATATGATGTTTAGAACAAAATCTACCATTTTAAAACCCATAAGAATTATGAAAAGATAAAGTTAAAATAGAGGAGCACATATTAAGGTTTGTTTAACTCTTAAATTCACATGCATGAAGAGACCTACTGCTCAAATTACTCTATTTCATTCACAGACATGAAAACATTAAGTAAACTGGATAAACTTTCAGCATAAACAGAATGATGGAAACTTGCATACTTCTTTCTTTGATTTGCAATTCTTCAATACAAAATTTTGCTTTCAGGTTCCCAAAACTCGGAACCTTCATCTTTCTTGAAATTTTCTTTAAATACAGTATCACAAGATAGTTTCCAGTAGTGAAACTAATTCTAACTGCCCTAACTAATTCTAACTGCTTAAACTACTGACTGTTACGGGGGCACATGCCTCAAAAATGGTTCTATTACATTTACATGATTTTGAGAAAAAATATAATGAGAATTTGAAAACTTATAATCTATGAGAACAACTACTCCTGAAATGGTTGTTGAATCAATGACTACTTTTGGTTGAGCCGTTGGGACCTCTTTTGTTGAATCCATTGAAAATTTCTTGCACTTCTTCCGTAGCTCATTTTGAGTTGTCGAGGAGTTTTTGAAACTTTGATATTCTATCCTGAACACCACAATTTGACTGTGTGTAGGCTTTCCTGTAAAGAGAGTCTTCACCATCCATAGAAAATTGAAATGCCTATGCAAGAAGTTGAACACAATTTCTCCTTTTGAAATCTTTGTCTTTTCGTGCCTATTATCTGCCTTACTTTTTGCTAATGTTAGTTGATCTTCATAAAACTTCCATGAAATGATATTTCCTTTCTCAGTCCAGCATGAAGGTAAACCTGTTCTGGTCAATTTGTCAAATGATATATCAAACTTCTTTACAGTCTCCTTGATTCCCAGTAACCTTTTCTTTGCAACCTTCTCAAGATCATTCTTAATTATCATCTTATTAACTTCCTCAACATAAAAATATTTGTCTTGTATTCCAATATCTTCTAATTCTTCGTCTGATTTGGAATTGATAAAATTTATAAACTTCCTAGCCCAATTTTCTCTTTTCATGGTTTTCCGTTTTTCAGATAATATATCCTCTTCATGTTCTCAGATGAGGCCTTTCTCTTTAGCAACTATATTCAGGGAATTCCAATTTGACTTCATTTCTGAAATAATCTCACTCCAAATAATATCTGTAGCTTTAATAAGTGAGATATTACCTTTTAACTTCTCCTTGAGATCTTTAATTTCATCCTCAGCCTTTTGTAATTTCTGATTATTCTCATTCGCTTCATTCCCTAGCGCCTGTATCACTCTGGTGGCCGATTCTAACTCTGATTGAGCTCGCTTAAGATCTCCTTCTGCCATCTTCATCTCTGTGTTGAGCTACACAATTTGTGCTTGAGGATCTGCATCACCTGTAGGGAAAACAAAAGTACAAGTGTGATTTTAAATATGGTTTTGCAACGAAATAGCAATCTGCTTCACTTTATTCAATTCTTCATCCTTCCGCAACAATTGCTGATGCAATTCTTCTTTCTCTTTTTCCACCTCTGCTACTTCTACAGCCATTGAATGTTCTGCAGCAGGTAAATTTAGCTTTCTTCTTAGGGTAGATATCTCTATTTCTGCACTCTTCATGAGCTTCTGCACTATAGCCTTGTCATTCGGATCCACACCAATCTTCATGATAATATTTTTTAAGTCATCGTTTTGAACTGATAAGGCCCTTGAATTGGCCTTCTCCATCTTGATCTGTTTGATAACTTTTGCAAGCATGTTTTCAGCTTTAACCGCTGTGGCATTGGTCTTGGTTAAAGCATAAACAATTAACTGTCCAGTCTGCATATGAAGGTTCATATTATCCCACAGTGGGATCTTCTTAACATCCATAGTTATATTTACCTCATTGAAACTGCTTGAAGATCCAAGGGAAATCCCTGTTGGATGTGTTAGAGGCATTCTGAATTGATCCTTTTCAAGGTCCGTTACAGTCAACAACCTAGTCTCATCAGCAGCTATATGATGCTCTGCCTCAGCTTCTACATTAGCTTTTATTCTTTGATTTCTTTCTTCAATTTGTGTAAATATTTGTTTGACTGAAGGCATCCTCTCTGAGTGAATTTCATGGCCTCTAGGAGAAGAGGGGACATTTTCTTCTTCATTGATATGGAAAGTAAAACCAGGTGAGTTTGAAGAATGATCTTCAGCCAATTTGGTTCTCTTTTCGTCTCTCGGTTCTTCATCATCTACTTCAACAACATCATCCCTACCTCTTTTATTTTCCCTTTCAGTTATAACAGGTGTTTGAATACTCGTTTTTGATGTATTTAATTCACCTGGGTTTGCCAGCTTCTCTTGACCAGGTCTGCTTACGTGAGAAAACGCAGCATATCAATTCTTAATTCTTCTCTCGGAGATCACTCCATGCAGATCATATGACCATTTTTCTCCTAGTAGCAAATGTGTCTCTTCCAAAATTTTAGAAACTTCATCAAAAGCTTGCCTCATATTGACCACGAAAGGTCCCACACTCACAGGCAATTTATACATAAAACCTTTCTTCATGTGAAGAAAGTGCACCTGATCCACGTTAAGGCTCTGTCTTATGAATTCCAAGGTGAAAAGCCGCATAGGTACAAAATTCGGGAGCCTATAAGGCTCAATACTAGCTCCATACAATCTTATCTCTGAATACTCTTCAAACACAAACCAATCTCCGAATCTGCCACTAGGTCCTAACTGTAGAAATTCTCGGGCTTTTGGTGGAAAACATGGAAGAGGAACTCCATTCAAAATTCTATAAGCAATAAACATATAATGACTAGCAAACTCAAATAAACCTGCTTCATTTCCTTCTTTTCTAGTCATGTCAGTCTGAAATAAAACTGATTGCTTTTGCTTGTTAACATCAACTATATTCAACCCCAAACTCATAAATTCTTCGAAATTTTGATATAAAAATAAATACACAATTAATGACGGGAATTTAAAGAAACCTGTAAGAGGAAAGGTCATCAACTGAGAATTTACAATCTCCTGCCAGAAAGATGGAATGTCGAGAACAACCCCTGGTTTCATCATCAGCGCGTACATTCCCAATACTGATTTATCAATTGTCTGGTCATTGCCTTTGCCCAAAATCTCTGCAATGCAACTCAGAATTGGTCTATACTCAGCATTGAACACTTCCAAACTAAATTCTTCTCCTTCTAGTTGAGATTCCTTTGAATTTGACCTCAAGTAGGACATACATTTATCAAATTCTTCATTTGAAAGGTCCTCAAAATAACGAGCCAATGAATCTTCAGAGAATTGCAGTGGTGACTCGTTTTCAGGAAAGCATAATGCTTGGCGAATTAACTGCGTTGATAACTGCAAGACGTTTTCTCTCTGTGAATTCATTATGAAGCACTTACCAGGGTACATTGAAGAGACCATCCATGAGATAAACTCGAGAAAGAAATGGGCTTTTGGGATACAGGCGTACAATATACCAGAATTCTTCATGGCAGAGAAAACTGGGGATTTCTCAGTGTTTAGGGTCACTTGATGATACAATAAGGGATGATTTACAGAAGAGATGGTATCCTGGACGTCTTTTTCACTTTCCACGAGGGAATTAAGGCTTGACGAACCAGATAGAGAGACTTGTTTTGCCATGGCTTAACTGACAACAAATAGCAAACGAAAAGGTGACAGTGATACAACTCGAAAGGGGGAAAATGACAGCAGGTACTTTGAAAATGGGATAAAAACAACCTTTTAACAACCGGGCAAAGCCATATTAAATGCTTGTAATGACGTGTAATGTTGCTGACTTGGAGTATAGCTGCTCACATGACGTCACTGCGGGGGCCGCTATAGTACGACGACAAATTTTGGGTTGACCCCCTCGCAATACATCCAGACCGTTGATCTTCGTTTACCTCACGGTCAACAAGTCAACTGCGAGAGTGCCGGATTGAATAATGTACGAGCTCTTTGCACCCCCGTATTTGATCACCTGATTACGATCTCCAACACTTTGCCGCTTCCACTTTAAAACTTGCTCGATATTTAAACGTCAAACTATAATACAAAGCCAAATAAAGTTTAATAATAAACTTAATTGGTAACGCACTTTTGTTAAATACTTCTTTTTTATGCTATAGTATAAGATCATTATACCATAACATGTACTTTTTCTGAATTTTAGATTTTTTGTCATTTTTTGATTTTCAAAAATACAAATAGAAAAGGATATGCAGATGATCCACAACATCTGGCTCCATCTGGGGATAGTTTTTTTGCCATGAAACACTAAGAACCTGCAGATCTGTGCCTTCACCTCGGGCATGGAGTCAAAAATTGCTTGATGAACTATATACAATGATCACGCTAGATATATACAATGGTGGTGAAACAACTTTTAATGCTGGAAATAATGCTTTAGATATTGCCCATTCACAGGCATATCTAGTACTTCTCCTTCAAGATTTTCCAGCATGAAAGTATTATTCAACCTAACTTCATTGATTTTGAACGGTCCATACCACAAGGGATCAAATTTTTCGTGTTTCCCTTTGTCTTCCCTTCGGGTATCCCATCTCAATACCAGGTCTCCCTTCTGAAACATGATTTCTTTTGCTTTCCTGTCAAATATTGTCTTCATTTTTTGCTGGTAAGTAAGAAAATTCTCTCGAACTTTATTTCTATTTTCATTTAACTCCATTACATTATTCATTCTTCTAATCATGGCATTAGGTTACTCTTGAGCGTCTTGAAGGAAAGAAATCACAGGCTTCACTAACTGGGTGGGAAACAATGCTTGAGTCCCATATACTAGCTCATAAGGTGACTTACCAGTGGATCTTCTGGTGGTCATCCTCATTGCCCATAGCGCAAAAATTAGCTTTGAATCCCAGTTCTTTTGGTTTTCATTTATTGTCTTGTTTAGAATTCTTACCAATGTTTTGTTAGAAGATTCTGCCAATCCATTCCCTTGTGGATGATAAGCTGTACAATGAGACAATATCACATTGTAAGTCTGACAGAAATTAATAAACCTGATTGAGTTGAAAACATGTGCATTATCTGTCACAATCTTTACTGGACATCCAAATTTGCTAAAGATATTTTCTTCTAGAAAATTCATAACAACCAAATCATTTGCCTTTCTGGTAGGGATTGCCTCCACCCACTTTGTAAAATAATCTGTAGCAGTAAAGATCCACTTAAATTTCCCACTAGATGGTGGATTGATTTCTCCAATAAAATCCAATCCCCATTTTCTGAAAGCTTCTTCAAAAAAAATAGGGAGAAGAGGTAAAGGGGCTAACTTTTTCTTTTCTGCAAACACCTGGCATTTTTGACAACTTCTGACTGTTTTATATACATCAGAAAATACAGAGGGCCAATAGAAACCTGATTTGAAAATTTTATGAGCAGTTACCTTCCAACTGTAGTGACCCCCGCACAAACACTCATGATATTCTTTAATTACTTATGAAACTTCCTCCTCTGTCAAACATAACAATAACACCCCAACAGGGTCTTTCCAATATAGCTCTTCTTCAATTATAACATAAGGTTGAGCTTTGAGTTTTAAAGCTCTGTATTTAGCTCTATTTATTGAAGGGGGGCAAGAAAGAAAGCATAAATAATGCACAATATCTTTGTACCAATATAAACACAGAAATTTATATTTAATTGCTGACTTCGATTGAACATCAACTATTTTTTCATTGACTTCCTCTACAGGCGCCAATAAATTAATTCCCAGTGCTTGGAAATTTTACTCTGTTAATAATTTTGCCAGCCCCAATCCTTTAATCAATGTTGGTTTAACATCTAGGTCATATTCTTGGATTTTTTCAATCCATTTGCCCCTTTTCCCGTCCACATCACTCTGTACTAAAACTTTTTTTACAGTAGAATTAGGAACATATGCTAAAATTTGGGAATGAAGAACATAGGTTCTGAATGCTTTTAATGATTTCACCAGAGCATATACTTTTTTCTCCAATATATTATATTTCAATTCTGCATCTCGGAGCACCTTACTGAAATATGCTAGAGGTTGTTCACATTTTTCTTCATTTCTCTGTAATAACACAACATCAATTGTTGAGGAAGACGCAAATGAGAAAATTTGAAATGGCTTCAGATAATCTGGACTTATTAAAACAGGTGCTTCCTTCAGGGCTTCTTTAATTCTTTGAAAATATTCTCTCGCCTCTTTGTCCCACTTCACCTCTGCATCCTTTTTCAACATGTCTGTTATTTTCTTGATAATCTCTGCATAATTAGGAAAAAATCTTCTCAGAAAAATAATTTTCCCAAGGAATCTCTGAATATCTTTCTTACTTCTGGGCAGTGGAATTGATTGTATTGCTTCGACTCTTGCTGGATCAATCTTTACTCCTTGTTTAGAAACAATATGTCCCAGCAGTTTACCCTCCTCTAGAGCAAACAAATATTTTTTAGGATTCAGTGATAAACCATACTTCCTACACTTCGAGAAATCTTTCTGCAAATGCTCCTCATCAGAATTTGAAAAAATTGTGACATCATCCATATAAACCACCACAAATTCATCTCCTACAAATGCAATATCCATTGCTCTTTGGAATGTAGCCCCTGCATTCATTAAGCCAAATGGCATCTTGGCATACATGAATGTTCCCCAGGGTGTAGTGAAAGCAGTCTTCTTTTGATCTTCCTTCTCCACAGCAACCTGGTTATATCCTGAAAAACCATCTACCATTGATAACCTGTATGCTCCAGTCACTTTTTCCAAGATAAAATCCATCTTAGGCAAAGGATAATTATCCTTGTTTGAACAGATCTATGTACCTTTCTCTATAGTCCTTCGGGACTCCTTTGAACAATTTGATCATTTTAGGCTCTTGTTGAGTTCCTAAATTACAATCTTCCACATTCTCATCTTGGTTTGCTTTCTTCTGATTCACTGCCACATCATTTGCATCAAACAGTCTTTCGAGAGGCACCAAGCCTCTTGGAAAAACATTGTCTTTCAACTGAATAATCTCATGACCACCAATATTCCTTTTCAGAGTCTTACCAGCCAACTCATCTTCATCAGTTTCCAAATCAATCTGATGATCTTCAAAATCTTCAATCATCAACAAAAATTGCTTAATCTTTTCATCATCCTCAAAGACCTGCCAATGTTTGACATTGTCAGGAATTGAAGTTCTATATCTCATCTCAATTTCATATCTTAGTCTCAAATTGATCGGAGGCTTGAATGTACTAGCTGCAACTACTAAAGAATCAGCCATTATATTCTCTTCACTTGGAACAAACTGTAAGTTGAAAGCTTCAAAGTAGTTTTCAATTAAATCCCAAACCTCATTCCTATATGCCCTTAATCTGGGATGTTTGATTTGACACAAACTCTTTATTTGTCTTATGATTAATTCAGAATCACCAAACATGGTCATAGAATTAATTCCCATTTGTTTAGCTGTCTGCAGAATAATGATTATTGCTTCATATTCCGCTACATTATTAGTGGACTCAAACTCCAATTTGAAAGAAAAAGGTACAAGGTTACCTTCCGGAGATACAAAAATGAAACCAGCTCCCGTGCCTTCTTTAGAAAATGCGCCATAAAAATAACACTTCCAAAGTCTATTCGAATGCAACTCCTTATGTACAATAGCTGAAGGGAGCGGCCCTTGTGTTTCTTCAGCAAATTCTGCATCTTCATGCAGCATGAAACAAGAGAGGTCATCCTTCTCTTGGCCATAAATAGGTGAATTACCTGCATCTTTCTTGGTAGCAGTTTTTTGAAACCTATTTTCTCTGTACAACCTCCTTTATTCCCCATTAAAAATAGGAATGACAGCATATGTAAAATCTAGCTTCAAAACTCCTCCCAGCTTTCCCCCCCAAGATCTAGATAATAACATACCAAATCTAGCTGGAATGTCTGTTACTACCACATCCATCTTAATGCTCTTGGCTGGGATTTGAGCCAACGAAACAACCATATCCTTAATAAGACCCACACACTTTGCCCTTTTTGAATCAAAAGAATAGAAATCTCTGTATGGCTTAGTGATTTGCAAATTCAACTCTTTCATCACACACAATGGCATTAGATTGTGGGATGCGCCAGAATCCAACATACAGTTATGCAAAACAAAATCATGTAGTAGAAGTGATATATAAAAAGGAGGGATGGATGAATCTACCTCTTCAACATGAGGCCCAAAGGTAACCACTGGTTTTTCTTCTTGCATATTTACGATATCACCAACCTCATCAGACTGAGATAAATTGATAAATTCAACAATTTCCTTCTTATAACTAGGTGTTTTCATTAACTCAAGAAGAGGTATTTGAATTTTCACTTTCTCCAACTCTTTCGACAAACTGAAAGTTTGATTTTGTTTTGTCAACTTTTCAGGTTCTTCTTGATCTTTCATTAAATCTAGACTCTGATTAGGAACAGTAACAACTTTCTCCAAAACATTAGGATCTTTAATCTTTGTTTGAGAAGCCTCAACTTGTTGTTTTTCCTTTTTATTTTCTTCATTCATGGACTGCTTCACTTTATCTGACTTCTCGATCTGGTTTTTCTGTAATGGACTCACCATTGGAGTAGTTGATTCTGATTCTTTTGCCCCATCATCTTGAGTTCTTAACCTTTTCTTTGACCTCAAATTGTATTTTTTATGCAATTCTGATTGCATGAAGTCAGTAAACTGCTCGCAATAATCATCCATCTCTTCTTTGTCAAACGAAAGATCAGTTTCTTCATTTTCTTCTTCAGTTTCTTCTTCTGTTTCATCATCTTCCATGTAAACAGTAGAGATTCGGGCATCATCTTCTTTTTCATCATCTTCATCTGCTGAACGGGATGGAGCTGCCTCTATATACAAAGGTGCTTGCACCTGATCTTGATCCTTTCTTTCTCTTTGTAGAATCTGCAAGGGCTGTTTTTTGAACTGGGGATTAAAAACCCCTCTATTCTGTCTTGGAGGCTTATTATTGTCTATTTCTAATTTCACCAACTTATTATACAATTTTTTTATGACCTTAGTCATATCGTCAATTCTCTGGTCATGAGTTGAGGCTTCTTCTTTAGCTTTTCCTTTATCTTGAACTTTACTAGCAGCAGACATATTAGCCTCAATCTCCAGAGAATCAGTCTGAATCTACTCCAAATTAGGGGACCTTCTTTCTCTCAATGTGAAACTAAAATATGGTTCAAATGCACCAGAAAAAATGACCCTTGCTCCAATAGGAGGGGGTTTCATTTCAACGGGAAAACTATTATACAATTTATTAAATCTTTTCATAAAATCATTCATATTTTCATCGGATTTCTTCTTTATTGCATTAAATTCTGTCAAAGAATAACCATGGTCCCTTTTTTCACCCCATCTCTCGGTGAAACGTCTTTCTAGGGCATCCCAATCATTTATGGAACCATTAGGCAATTCTTTAAACCATTTCCTTGCCTCTCCACTTAGAGACTGAACAAAAAGTCTCATTACAACGTCCAAATGTTCAACATTTAAATTCTCAGCAAATGTGCAAAACATGGGCAAGTGTTGTTCTGCAGTTATTTCATCTTCACCAGTAAATCTAGGGAGTAACTTGATATACTCCTGAGGCATATCATGTAGTGGTTGGGGTAGATTTAATGGTGCATATCTATTCATCAAGACAGCAGGGGCTGCCATGTTTATGCTCGGGTTAACTGATCCTTGAGCGGGGGTGAAATGAATACCAGTTGTAGATGGGGGTGAATGAGGTGGAACAACTGATATAGGAACTGGTGTATGAATGATTGCAGAAGAGCTAGCAAATGTATGAGATGGAGTTTCTACAAGAGGGAAAGACACAAACTCTAAAGATTACTCTTCTAATGTAGGTTCTTGAAATGAAATGGGTGATGGTGAGGATTCTTTTTCCGATAAAATGAGTTTCTTGGAAATATTATTGGATGAGAGAGTGCGTGAACTTCTACCTGGTGCAGGTAGTGTAGCATCAGGTGTATCAAATATTTTTGGCTTCTAGCCCTTCTTTGAAACAAGCTTCTTAGGATCAGACAAAACAAGAACTCTTTGATGAGAGGTATCTAACCTCGTATGAGGTTTCTTAGGAGCCAGAGCTATTTTAAAACAAACACAGCTTATTATTTCCTCCTCTCTGAAAAAACCAGAGGAAATATCAAACAAAACCCAAGGAAAATCTTTGAAACTTCGTCCCCGGCAACGGCGCCAATTAATGTTGAACACTAAGAAACAATTCTTTTGCTGTGAAAAAAGAATCTGTGCTTAAGACATTATCTAATTCTGTCACAAATGATTATATTTTGTCTCTGTATTAAAAACCTTTAAACATTGATCATGTAACCTTCAAATATCAAACCCATACATGCTTCTGCAATGCCATATCCCACTTATGCTGAAATGAATGAATGGAAGAAAACGAGAAGAGGATTTTAAACTGATATGTTGTTTAGAACAGAATCTACCATTTTAAAACCCAGAAGAATTATGTAAAGATAAAGTTAAAATAGAGGAGCGCATATTAAGGTTTGTTTAACTTTTAAATGCACATGCATGAAGAGACCTGCTGCTCAAATTACTCTATTTCATTCACAGACATGAAAACATTAAGTAAACTGGATAAACTTTCAGCATAAACAGAATGATGGAAACTTGCATACTTCTTTCATTGATTTGCAATTCTTCAATACAAAATTTTGCTTTGAGGTTCCCAAAACTCGAAACCTTCATGTTTCTTGAAATTGTCTTTAAACACAGTATCAAAAGACAGTTTCTAGTAATGAAACTGATTCTAACTGCCCTAAATAATTCTAACTACTTAAACTACTGACTGTTACGGGGGCACATGCCTCAAAAAAGGTTCTATTACATTTACATGATTTTTAGAAAAAATATAATGAGAATTTGAAAACTTCTAATCTATGAGAATAGCTGCTCTTGAAGCGGTTGTTGAATCAACGACTACTTTTGGTTGAGCCATTGGGACCTCTTTTGTTGAATCCATTGAAAATTTCTTGCACTTCTTCCATAGATCATTTTGAGTTGTCGAGGAGTTTTTGAAACTTTGATATTCTAACCTAAACACCATAATTTGACTATGTGTAGGCTTTCTTGTAAAGAGAGTCTTCACCATCCATAGAAAATTGAAATGCCTATGCAAGAAGTTGAACACAGTTTCTCCTTTTAAGATCTGTGTCTTTTCGTGCCTATTATCTACCTTACTTTTTGCTAATGTTAACTGATCTTCATAAAACTTCGATGACATGATATTTCCTTTCTCAGTCCAGCATGAAGGTAAACCTGTTCTGGTCAATTTGTCAAATGATATATCAAAATTCTTTACAATCTCCTTGATTCCCAGTAACATTTTCTCTATAACCTTCCGAAGATCATTCTTAATTATCATCTTATTAACTTCCTCAGCATTAAAATATTTATCTTGTATTCCAATATCTTCTAATTCTTCGTCTGATTTGGAATTGATAAAATTTATAAACTTCCTAGCCCAATTTTCTCTTTTCATGGCTGTCTGTTTTTCAGATAATATCTCCTCTTCATGTTCTCAGATGAGGCATTTCTCTTTAGCAACTATATTCATGGAATTCCAATTTAACTTAATTTCTGAAATAATCTCACTCCAAATTATATCTTTATCTTTAATAAGTGAGATATTACCTTTTAACTTCTCCTTGAGATCTTTAATTTCATCCTCAGCCTTTTGTAATTTCTGCTTATTCTCACTCGCTTCATTCCCTAGTGCCTGTATGACTCTGGTGGCCGATTGTAACTCTGATTGAACTCGCTTAAGATCTCCTTCTGCCATCTTCATCTCTGTGCTGAGCTGTGCAATTTGTACTTAAGGATCTGCATCACCTGTAGGGAAAACAAAAGTACAAGTGTGATTTTCAATATGGTTTTGCAACGAAGTAGCAGTCTGCTTCACTTTAGTCAATTCTTCCTCCTTCCGCAACAATTTCTGACACAATTCTTCTTTCTCTTTTTCCACATCTGCTACTTCTGCAGCCATTGAATGTTCTGCAGCAGGTAACTTCAGATTTCTTCTTACTGTGGATATCTCTATTCTTGCACTCTTCATGAGCTTCTGCACTGCAGCCTTGTCATTCGGATCCACACCAATCTTCATGATAATCTTTTTTAACTCTTCGTTTTGAACTGATAAGGCCCTTGTATTGGCCTTCTCCATCTTGAACTGTTTGATAAGTTTTGCAAGCATGTTTTCATCTTTAACCGCTATCGCATTGGTCTTGGTTAAATCATTAACAATTAACTGTCCAGTTTGCATATGAAGGTTCATCTTATCCCACAGTGGGATCTTCTTAACATCCATAGTTATATTTACCTCATTGAAACTGCTTGAATATCCAAGGGACATCATTTTTGGATGTGTTAGAGCCATTCTGAATTGATCCTTTTAAAGGTCCATTATATTCAACAACCTAATCTGATCAGGAGCTATATGATGCTCCGCCTGAGCTTCTACATTAGCTTTTATTCTCTGATTTCTTTCTTCAATTTGTGTAAATATTTGTTTGACTGAAGGCATCCTCTCTGAGGGGGACATTTTCTTCTTCATTGATATGGAAAGTAAAACTAGGTGAGTTCGAAGAATGATCTTTTGCCAATTTGGTTCTCTTTTCCTCTCTCGGTTCTTCATCAGCTACTTCAACAACATCATCCCTACCTCTTTTATTTTCCCTTTCAGTTATAACAGGTGTTTGAATACTCATTTTTGATGTATTTAATTCGCTTGGGTTTGCCAGCTTCTCCTGATCAAGTCTGCTTACGTGAGAAAACGCAACATCTCCATTCTCAATTCTTCTCTGGGAAATCACTCCATGCAGATCATATGACCATTTTTCTCCTAGTAGAAAATGTGTCTCTTCCAACATTTTAGAAACTTCATCAAAATCTTGCCTCATATTGACCACGAAAGGTCCCACACTCATAGGCAATTTATACATAAAACCTTTCTTCATGGGAAGAAAGTGCACCTGATCCACATTAAGGCTCTGTCTTATGAATTCCAAGGTGAAAAGATGCATAGGTACAAAATTCGGGAGCCTATAAGGCTCAATACTAGCTCCATACAATCTTATCTCTGAATACTCTTCAAACACAAACCAATCTCAGAATATGCAACTAGGTCCTAACTGTAGAAATTCCTGGGCTTTTGGTGGAAAACATGGAGGAGGAACTCCATTCAAAATTCTATAAGCAATAGACATATAATGACTAGCAAACTCAAATAACCCTGCTTCATTTCCTTCTTTTCTAGTCATGTCAGTCCAAAATAAAACTGATTGCTTTTGCTTGTTAACATCAACGATATTCAACCCCAAACTCATAAATTCTTCGACATTTTGATATAAGAATAAATACACAATTAATCACGGGAATTTAAAAAAACCTGTAAGAGGAAAGGTCATCAACTGAGAATTTACAATCTCCTACCAGAAATATGGAATGTTGAGAACAACCCCTGGTTTCATCATCAGCGTGTACATTCCCAATACTGATTTATCAATTGTATGGTCATTGTCTTTCCCCAAAATATCTACAATGCAACTCAGAATTGGTCTATACTCAGCATTGAACACTTCCAAACTAAATTCTTCTCCTTCTAGTTGAGCTTTCTTTGAATTTGACCTCAAGTAGGACATACATTAATCAAATTCTTCATTTGAAAGGTCCTCAAAATAACGAGCCAATGAATCTTCAGAGAATTGCAGTGGTGACTTGTTTTAAGGAAAGCATAATGCTTGGCGAATTAACTACATCAATACCTGTAAGACATTTTTTCCCTGTGAATTCATTATGAAGCACTTACCAGGGTACATTGAAGAGACCAGCCATGAGATAAACTCGGGAAAGAAATGGGCTTTTGGGATACAGGCGGACAGTATACCGGAATTCTTCATGGCAGAAAAAACTGGGGATTTCTCAGTGTTTAGGGTCACTTGATGATATAATAAGGGATGATTTAGAGAAGAGATGGTATCCTGGACATCTTTTTCACTGTCTATGAGGGAATTGAGGCTTGACGAACTAGATAGAGAGACTCGTTTTGCCATGGCTTAGCAGACAACAGATAGCAAACGGAAAGGTGACGATGATACAACTCGAAAGGGGGAAAATGACAGTAGGTACTTTGAAAATGGGATAAAAACAACCTTTTAACAACTGCGCAAAGCCATATTAAATGCCTGTAATGACGTGTAATGTTGCTGACTTGGAGTATAGCTGCTCGCATGACGTCACTGCCGGGGCTGCTGTAGTACGACAACAAATTTTGGGTTGCCCCCCCTGGCAATACATCCACACCGTCGATCTTAGTTTACCTCATGGTCAACAAATCAATTGTGGGGGTGTTGGATTGAATAATGTACGAGCTCTTTGCGCCCCCGTATTTGATCACTCGATTACGATCTCCAACACTTTGCCACTTTCGCTTTAAAACTTGCTCGATATTTAAACATCAAACTATAATACAAAGCCAAATAAAGTTTAATAATAAACTTAATTGGTAACGCACTTTTGTTAAATACTTCTTTTTTATGCTATAGTATAAGATCATTATACCATAACATGTAGTTTTTCTGAATTTTAGATTTTTTGTCATTTTTTTATTTTAAAAAATACAAACAGAAAAGGATATGCAGATGATCCACAACACGTTGCACTGAACAAAAAATGAAATTATTAGAAGACTATAATGCTCACAGATTTCCATATGAAACAGGATATATTATACTGAAAGGTTATTTTTTCAGACAAACTAATCAAAGTGGGAATTTTTTTTGCTTTGAAGACTATGAACTTGATTTCATAAGTTTTCAATATAGTCACTTGGTGTGTGCAGCATGCATAAAGTTGATTGAGGTTCAATCAAAGAAAAAAATGAATATTAAGAAATGGAAAATGTCAAAATCCGATCATGAACAGATTATTGAAGATGGCATTCCATTGGAATTTTTTTTATTGAACTTCCCAACAATTTATTCTCTTTGGATTATATGTTCTAGAACTTACAATACTCAATTAAAAATTGAACTGCCTTGTTATGTTATCTGTGTAAGTGTTTGCACATGTAAAAATTGTTTTGGTACATGCACACTCTAGTATCAATTGAAAGTAGCTTTTCTAGACATGCATTGATGAAAAATGTTGCATACATATTGGATGTATATATATGTTCTAGAATGCAATTAACTTTTCAAGTAGTTTTATTATGTGCATTGAAGAAAAATGTTTCACGTAATCAATATATATGTTCTAGAATGCAATTAACTGAAAGTAGTTTTTCTATGTGCGTTGATGAAAAATGTTACATGTACTGGATATATACATGAACTCAATGCACACCTTGTTTTTCTTGTGGGATTCTTTGGTAAAAAGTATCTGCAATGTAAATAAATCATCCGCAGTATAATTTTGTATAAATATTCCTTTCAGACAAGAGACTCGGAGCACTTATTCGACTTTTGGTGGGATTTGACCCACATCTCTATTCCTGATTGAAAATCTAGTATAAAATTTGTATGTCCAATCGTCGAATATGTTCTGTGTGCATTGATGAAAAATGTTGTGCACGTATTATATATATATATATATGTTCTAGAATTTCAAGTAGTTTTCCCATGTGCATTGATGAAAAATATTTCACATACTGAATATATATATTCAAGAATGCAATTAAAACTGAATGGATCATCAATTTACCAATTTATAAATCAACAAGGCCACCTAGTTGAGTGCATTAATTACATTGACCCCAATTCAACAAACATATATCTACTTCTTATATTTCCAATCAAAATTAAAGAGATTTATATCGGAAAGAGGCATAACATAAAGCCTATGAACTACTTTAGCTCATAGGTCAATGAAGGTATCATCATGTGGGAAAATGTTTCAAGAACACTTGATCGTACTTAAAAGTAATCTTAATATTGTTTTCGATCTTTACATACTACATACTATTGTTTGAGTGAATTTTTTTTTTTAAACTTACCAAATGTACTTCAACCATCCAAAACTTGAATTTTTTTTTTTTTATTATTATATCAAAACAAATTACTTCATATGTCATGCCAATTGTAGTTCAAATATCCAATAAAAATATTAAACATTGAACATTATATCACATGCCAAATGTAGATTGAAATGGTATCCAAAAATTAGTTTTAAAAACTTTTTTATTATATCACAACATTACTTCACATGCCTAATGTACTTCAACCATCAAAAACTTGAGTTTTAAGAACTTTTTGATTACATCATAACATTACTTGACATGCCATCCAATTGTAGTTCAACTATCCAATAAAAACATTTAACATTATATCACATGCCAAATGTATATTGAAACCATCCAAAACTTAAGTTTTAAAAACTTTTTGATTATATATCATGCAACATTACTTCACATGCCATGCCAATTATAGTTCAAATATCCAATAAAAACATTTAACATTATATCACGTGCCAAATGTAGTTTGAAACCATCCAAAACTTAACCTTTAATTTAACAAAAAATTATAGATCAAAACATTACTTCAGATGCCAATTGTACCTCAACCATCCAAAATTTGAGTTTTAAAAACTTTTTGATTATATCACAACATTACTTCACATGCCATGCCAATTATAGTTCAACTATCCAATAAAAACATTAAACATTTAACATTAAATATCACATGCCAAATGTAGATTGAAACCATCCAAAACTTGAGTTTTAAAAACTTTTTGATTATATCACAACATTACTTCACATGCCATGCCAATTATAGTTCAACTATCTAATAAAAACATTTAAAATTATATCACATGCCAAATGTAGATTGAAACCATCCAAAACTTAGCTTTTAATTTAACAAAAAATTATAGATCACAACATTACTTCACATGCCAAATGCACTTCAAATATCCAAAACTTAAGTTTTAAAAACAAAAAAAATTATAACACATCATTACATAACATGCCAAATGTAGTTCAGAAGCAAAACATTAATTTTTAGATGACAACATTATTAGTAGTTCAACTATCCAAAACTTAAAAGTTTTAAAAATCAAGCAAATTATATAACAACATTACTTCACATTCACATGCCAAAAGTACTAAAACCATCCAAAACTTAACCTTTTGGAACAAAACAAATTATATTAACAATGTAATAAAATATGTCCAAAAATTCTAGATCTCACAAGTATCAAGTTATATATATATATGACTGTGCATATAGATAATATATAAAAAAGTAAATTTAAGACTAGAAATCTTGATATGAAATCTACAAATCATGTCCATCAAATACGGATGGATGTAGTGTCTTTCCCATCAGAGTCTCAATCCGCATGGTATCTTGCGAAGCATGGGAAACCTATACACAATGCACATACAAACATTAAAATTTGATGTTTTAAAAATGAGTGAGAATATATAGAACTTCACGTATATATATATATATAGAGAGAGAGAGAGAGAGAGAGAGAGAGAGAGAGAGAGAGAGAGAGATATATATATAATCATGCAATACCTCATAAGGTTCCCTCTCCATTTGTTCACCTACTACAAGTTCCCCCATGGGAACATCTCCAACGGTAAACTGTACAATATACATGTACAGTTATATATATATATATATTAAAATAATTCAGATGAAAATGCACATGTGTACATATATAAATTTATTTTCAATAATATTAAAAAAAAAGTTAGACAACTTGTTCAAATGGTTGAAATGGTGTGGATGTTCCTATCTCCATTACTAGAGTCCATGGATTAAAGAAATATTCTATAGAAACCTAAAATTCAAAATTTTAAAATTATAAAATAACTCAAGATCAAGATCTCAATTTATAATAAAACTTAAATAAACTTCAATTTATAAATTATAACTAAATTAAAAACACACACACACAGACACACACACACACACACACACATATATATATATATAAGTGAAAAATTGAATACTTCTGCAGGAGAATTTGGGACATCTCCTAAGAGAGGCTCCAAAAGAAAGTCTCCAAAAACCTAAAATTCAAAAAATTTAAAATAACTCAAGGTATAAATATATATATCTCAATTTTTAATGGAACTTTTTGAGGTGTAATATATATATAACTTAAACATAAATTTTAAAAGTGAAAAATTGTCCATACGTGTTGTGGATGTGGCACATCTCCTAAGGAAGTAGAAAGTACTTCTCCCAAGGAAGAAGAAGGTACCGCCATCCCGAAAACATTTTACGGAATTAGAATCTATTAAAAAAAATTATTATTATATATGTACATGTACATGTGTGCACAGTTATTTATTTTAAAAATATCACTTAAAAAACACTAACATTTGTCAACGTATCTTGATGGTGAGACCCATCTTCATTGTTTGAACCAAAGGCCGCGAACGTGATATTAACATTTTCGTCATTCATCATGCGTGACAACTGCAAATGGTGTTTTAACATATAATGATACATTTTTGTTAGATTAATGTACATAAAAATAAATGTATACATGTACATACACATGTATTTATTACAAATTGTACACATGTATGTGTTAAAATGATTGAACCCTAAGGTCATTAACACATGTTGTTCTCGTTCCCTCTTCCTCATGAATAATTAGGTATTGCCAACCATTGTAACAATTCTTTGTATATTCGGAGATCTTCAACATTCATGTTTGCGATCTCTTCATCTCTACAATACACAAAATTGGCAAGTGCATTCTCATATGCTCTTTGTCGATTTAGAAAAACATCAACTCCACCCAATCCGCTGTAAACATTTCCGATCATGACATCCTTGCTTCTTGACTTATTTGAGAAGTCGCATCCATCTCTAACGACAAAGTTTCGACCTGAAAAGGTTGACTCACTAATGGCGGCTCCAGGGCGAGGCATTTGGATGTTTTTGCATATAAGTGTTTCTCCTCCAATAGTCTGAGCACCCTGTCAACATGTTGAACATGATCCTTCCAAGACCTGTTGTAGATTAATGTATCATCAAAAAATATTAGCACGGATTTTCTAAGGAAGGGTTTGAAAATGGAGTTCATCAACCCTTGAGATGTAGAAGGTGCATCGGTAAGGCCAAAAGGCATGACCAAAAATTCATAATGACCCTCATGAGTTCGAAATGGTGTTTTTATAATATCTTTAGTATTCATTCTAATTTGATGATATCGTTAACAAAGATCCAACTTGGTAAAATAAATTGCTCCATGTAATTCATCCAATAATTCATCAATCACAGGAATGGGAAATTTATCTTTAATAGTGGGCTTATTGAGCTCCCTATAATTTGGACACATGTGCCATGATCCATCCTTCTTGTGAACCAATACTACTGGAGCAGAGAAAGAACTTTGGCTAGGTTGAATTATACTAGCCTCTAACATTTCTACAATCATAAGTTCAATTTCACTCTTTTGGACATAAGGATATATGTAAGGCCAAATGTTTGGAGGAACACTTCTTGGAGTTAAATGAATAGCATGATCATGATCATGAATAGGTGGGAGTCCTTTGGGAGTATCAAACACCTTGGAATGATTGTCCAAGGCTTTTTAGAGATACGGAGAAATAGATGATTTTGATGTTGGAACTTCTAGTGAGCATAATTGTGCAATTACGCCTCGTTGTTCTTTCTTCATAAGCTTTGTCATGACATTATAACGTATTATCTTTCCTGGCTTCCCTGTGATACCGTGAAACTTGATTTACTTTCCTTCCAAAAAAATTTCAAGAAAAGTTCTTGAAAATTAAAAGTTATTGTCCCCAAAGATTGTAACCATTGTACTCCTAGTACATCATCAGCACCTCCCATTGGGATGGAAAGCACTGGACTATTCAATACATATTCCCCCATGGATAGCTTGATATTATGGAATTTTCCAAAGCAATTTATAGCTCCTCCATTTTCAACCATCACTTGACATTTTGGTGTTGGGTATAGGAAAAAAATCAATTCCTTGGCTACCTTACAATGAATAAAATTATGGGTACTACCTGAATCAATCAACACTATTAACTTTTTCTTCTTGATATGTCATTCTATCTTGAGAGTTTGAGGAGTGGTAATTCCTACCAATGCATTACATGATATGGTTGGGCTCATTTCTTCTTCTTCTAGGGTTACTTCCTAGTGTATATCCTCTTCTTTTTAAGTTTCATGTTCATTTTCTTCCTCCTCTTCACAATATATGTAAAATATTTTCTTCTCAGCACCCTTATGACCTTTAGTGTATTTGTTATCACAACTGTAGCAAAGCCCTTTTGCTCATTTTTCTTCCAATTTTTGTGGTGTTAACCTTGTAGGTTGTGAAAGTCTAGGAGTAACAACACTTCCATATTTATCGATGTGAGTGGTAGGCTTCCCTGTTGCCATAATTTTACATTCAATTTTTCTTGCCAACCTGAATGCCTTCTCTAATGAATCTGGTTCCCAAATGTGAACTTCATGTTGGATGTTATCCTTCAAAGTCCCTATGAAGAAATCAATCATGTGTTCCTCTGGAATATCAATTACCCTTATATTCAATTCTTGAAAGTCCTCAATGCGCTCCACCACTGAACCCTTTTGTTTGAGATTTATCAATTGGCTAAAGAAGGTGTTGCTCTTTGTATCCTCATAATGTGATATCATTTCTTTTGTAAAAATTGACCAATTGACAATTTTTTTATGGGAGAAAAGGCATCGATACCATACAAATGTATTTTGTTCTAAATGTAAAGTTGCAATGCGTACCTTTTGTGCATTTTTCAAATTATTGAGATCAAAAAATTGCTCCATCTGTAGTATCCATGTTATGGTATCCTTGCCATCAAACTTCCTCATATCCATATTTGGAATATGGTGGTTATTTAAACCAACATTATATTTTATGAAATCATGATTAACATTTATTTTTTTCTCATCATGAGTTTCCTCTACTATATTTTCACTATTAAGAATCATTTCTTGTATCAACTTTGACAAACCTTCCTTCAAACCTTCCATGTCTTCCTTCAAAAATTTCATTTTTTCTTCCATACCATTCTTCAAACAATCCATCTTAGCTTCGACACTTTTCTTCAAAACATCCATTTCATTTTTTGTTGCTCTTTGCGACAACGAATTTTGGTGCACTTTCTCTTGTAATTTTGATATATCATGTTGCAATTATTCATCTCCATGAGTCATAGTAGAGTACTTTGAGGGCTTAATGGGTGTTGAATTCTTTTTAGGAGGCATTTTAGAACTCACTATTGATATTTTTGCTCAATAGATCTTTGGAATCGCTTAAAACTTATTTCTCAAACAAGACTTATGAAATTTGAAAAAAATACACATCTTTGTCTTGATTTTGAGGGGCTCAATATTGAAACTGAATTATATCTGTGATTTTAGATCTTCAATATATAAAATTTGGCTCTAAAGTATCCCTTTAAATCTTCTTTGGAATGCCATAGGTCTAACCTGATTTGGATTCTTGAAGAAAAAATTATGCCCATTCTCCTACGATGACTTAATTATTGACTGGTTCAGTAGAGCGAAATTATATGACTTGTCACATGTAACTATTTCCACTTTCGGCTCTGAAATTGATATAGAAGAAACTACAGTCTGTGTTCTTGTGGAAAATTTTTAAAGAATTCTAATCCAATGCTTAAAGAGATTTATGATGATTTTCCCACGGTCACCTCTTTGAGATGGCATTCAAGAGCTTGAAAAATCCCTAACTTTCATAGAAAATATCTCCGAAAATATTGTGAATATATCTTTGAAATTGTTCCATGACATTCCTCGGGATTTTGGCGTCGCTCTATGACAATTTCATCTTTTTAACCCTTATAGAAAATAAATTTGTAGTGAAAATTCTAGGATTACCTGTTTAGGTTAAATTCAGGATCCTGCAAAAATCCCTAACTTGCACAGACCATATCTCTGAAAATATTGCAAAATAAGATCTAAAATTTTGCGATGATTTCATCAAGATTTCAGATTTTCCCTAAAAAACATTTAACTTCTGAAACTTCGTATAAAAAATGTTATAGAAAAAATTCCACGATGACCTGTTTGGAGTAGCAAAACCCGAAAATCAAAAGCTCTGATACGAAATCTTGAGAAACCAACTCCAAAAATAGAAGAAAAGAGAGATCAATGCCTTAGAAATAGCCACTTAGAGGGGGAAACCTCCAATACATTACATAAATGAACAATTATTGGATGATACAAATGAAAAAACCTCCTCTTTATATATAGGATTCCAAGGGGCCATAATGTAATCCTAGCCGACCTAACAGTAATGATGTAAGGGCACAATAATAACAATATGGGGGTTACAGGGGTACAAAAATAACAATAAGGGGGCTACAATAACAAAAATAAGGGACTATAATAGTAACATAAGGATCATATAGGTCCAAGTACAAGTGGCTTAAGTACAAAGGGTAAAAAATCAAAGTGTCAGAAATGTGAAAAACTTAGTGTTAAGTTGAAGATCTCGTCTTTCTGATGCCAACAACATAGACGACACTCAATTTTGAGTCCGCATGGAGGAGTTAGAAGTAGTCAAATTTTAAAGGTTGAATTGGTAATGTGGTATCTTAAGGAGGCGACAAATTTGCAGAAACCTGGCCACCAGATTATGGCCAAATCAAGTCGGATTCTGGGTGAAATTATGGGATGGTTTAAAGCTTTCCTTTGGTCAATTTCTAGAAATTTAAAAAATGAATAGTTGGTTTTAAGAATAAAAAAATATATATTAAAATAAGGTAGGGTGAGCCATGACCCCTTCCCTACCCAATAGTCACAAAAAAATATATTTTAAAAAAAGGGGGTCGAAGACCATCACCCCGCCACCCCCACATCCTACAGAAACCAACCCCTATTAAATATGGGTGGGCGAGGGTTGTTAACCCTACCACCCAGCCCACTACACACACCATATAACATATGCCAGCGGGAGTATGGGGTGGGCCGTCCAATGTAGGCATGGCCCCTCAATGTATCATATTTACATTAAAATATAGGGCGTGGTTTTAAAAAAAGCATGTCGTGTTTATTATATTAAAAATGTTCCTCCTTATTATAGAGGGGGCATGTTTTGACCACTCGACCCACTTACTCACATTTGAGATCTCAACCAACTCATCCAACAACGAACTTGGTGAAGTCCGCCAAACTTTTATTATTTAAACCATCCATTTTAGAAGTGTGCCTAGGTAGGCTAGGAGCGACAAAAAGTATGAGACATAGTGGAACCATGAGAAATGTTCAGAAGGGGGGGAGAACCATGAATTGAGACCATTTCCAGAGGGGTCAAATTTTCTTAGCATCATAATCAACCAAATTTTATATGGATTCTACACCTCTTAGTGCCATGAACCCAATAGTGATATCCATTTATTTGTCATAGGTCTCTAATTTTTTAGCACTTTCAACTACGGAGGTATAAGGGTGGAATTTTTCATTTATGCTTGTACTTTCATTTTATTTTCCACTTAATGAAAGAGGTCCTCCCCACTGAGTGAGAAGGTTTCGAAGAAATAGTCCCTCCTAGATAGACTTCGATATCAATTCCTTATCTTCTTGCATGATTTTATGTGCTCTCTCTTCTTATGTTTATGCATTTAAATTTTCATGGTTAAGATGAAATTTTACATGTAGTTCTTTAATACATCTGAAAGAAAAATATTTTGGATCAAGTGGTATCAGAGCAGGTCTTTGTAGATGTGAATTTCATGTTTTTATGCTAACTAGAAATAGGCTATGAAGAGGTGGAGGGAAACTAAAGTCTTTTGATCTTGAAGAGGGATGTGCACATCAAAGAAGAAACATGGATGACCATGTTTGAAATGAGGAGGAGCTAAACTTCTGCAAGACATTCTACACCATGGAAAAATGGGTCAAGAAGTTGTTCTCTAGACTTGAGAGACTCGAGAAAGAAGGGGAGAATGCTTTAGAAGGAAAAGGTGCAGGGCATGGAGTTAATGGAGGAGATCCACCTCCTTCTCCTCCCGTGAGTGATTCTTCCTCCTATTCTCACCATCATCATAGGAATTTAGCAAAAGAATCTAATAAAACTTTCTTTAAGTTAGATGTCAAATTTGATCTACCATGTATAATGGTGAAATTAATGCAGAGAAACATAACAACTGGATTAGGGAGTGTGAAATATGTTGCAGAATTCGAAAAATGGTTGAGGATAAGGAAAATATCCATTTGGCTTCTCCTCGACTGAATGGCACCACTCTCATCTGGTGGGAGAGAAAACTTCAAGGAAACAGTAATTGGGATAATCTTCTTTCCTCATGGTCAAATTTTATTGCTGCACTTAAAGATCAATTATATCCCTTGGATTATAAGAAAAAATCTTTAATGGAGTGGAGGTACTTAAGGCAAGGCAAAGGACAAAATGTGCAAAGCTTTACCGAGGAATTTATAAAACAAGCCCTATGTTTGGGAATTTCATTAGATTCAACTGAAGTGGTAACTAAGTATATTGGGTAATTACATAGTTACATTAGAAGTTCATTGTTAATTTTTGAACCTACTAAAGGCCATTCATCTTGAAAATAGGGGCAAAAATGATAAATATGATCATTCAAAGATACCACCTTTCAAACCTTCAAATGGAAAATTCAAGGGGAAGGGAAAGGGAAAGGAGAATAAGACGAAATCAAAAAATAAATATGAAGGAGAAAATACTTATTTCACTCACTGAAAAAAGGAAGGTCATGAAGACGATCATTGTTGGAAGCTGTACTTGGAAAAGAAGCCAAAGAGATATGGTGGAAAGGGTAAGAAAAAGATGATAGAAACTGCACAATAAGACCTTTGTAACACCTCCACTACACAATTTTTTTTTTTTTTCTCCATTACCAGATATATAAGGGTTTTCCTCTCCCCTTCTAGTAGCTCTATTTGTTAAAATAGTGACATTCTCGTTAATTTTCCTTCAACCAATTATACGTATGTACTTAACTTTCATGTCTCCTGATATTATCATGCGATGTGTTTTTTTGTTTTGTTTTAGACTTTAATAAAATTGCCCATATAAATTACACCCATATAACTATGGCTCCCCTTGTATGTAGAGGTGATACCCCTCTTGTTCCTATCTTTCATTCGCACCTATATATAGGTCATTGTATATATATACCATTTATAATTACCCAAACCTTTGTTAACCACATATATATATATCATTATATATATACCACATATATATATTCCAACCTTTGTTAACCCCATAAATATATATGCGTGGTGTTATGTACATATCACATATATATAAACCTCTTGTTAATCAAGTTGATATACACATATATATATATATCATATATATATATATCTAAACCGTGCCACAAATGTGGTATCGAATGCGGTCATTTGTATATGATTATACTAACTTCCTTTTTGAGTTTAACTTTAATCGTATTATTGTTCTACTTAACAATATGACCTAATTCGTACCCCACCTCTATCATACATAATGGATTTCTATTCTACGAACCCTATTTGACTGTCACCATGGCACGTTTGACATGACTGCGGGTGACCAGGCTTTCACGGCGTCGAGACCCTTGGCGTGCACAAAAAAGTTCCGCCTGTGGGTCGCGCCACGTCAACGTGGTTGATAGGTGGCTATGACAGTAGTTGAATTTCTCCTCACACGTAGTCATTACAGTAGTTGAATACCCTAATCCTATTTCGGAGGTCTCAATTACGTGATTCCAGTTGAAAATATATTTTTCTTTCGCCGTGTTAACTCATATGTTATACCCGGATGCACGTCACCGCCGGCAGTGATTATTCCAGCTATGAAATTTCTATTCACTTTGTCGATCATGATTTCGATTTACCATGTGAAATTCAATACGTTTATTCGATTGTTTGTGGTGCAGGGACGGCGTCTCCAGCCGGAGTTGGCGTACCCGACGCAGTCCTTTACATATTTATGTCTCCGCTCGTATGCTATGTGCTGCGTTGTCGTTGTACTCATACTCGGCTCAGTACCTTGTAGCCAGACTACTGCCGTATAATACAGAGTTTGCAACTTTTCCACTTCACCCGGTACCGCGCTGTCAATCAGCCGAGTGATTTCCCAAATCAACTTTGGGATTTCCTGCCATCTAGGGCAGTGCAATTAGGGTTTTCATACCCTTTTCACTGACCTTGGCGACCTACCAACCTTTCTCCATTCGCGACTTATCGTCTATTTATCTCACTCTGGTTTCAGTGAGTCGCATTCGTGTTCGGATGCTGGTGTTTTCCTACACACCCGTTCACTGAGGGAAGTCCCCTGTCAATGGTCTGCTACAGGAATATTACTCTCGTATACAGGAGAGATAATGCATTCGTAGCGTTCGATAGTTCTTTATCTTCTGCAAATTATTTTTTCTTTCTTTTATATTTTTAATCTCTGCAGTATCTAATCGTTGTGGAAATTCTTGTGCAGAGAGAGAGCAGGTCTCAGGGTTTTTGGGACGGGGTTTCATCGAAATGTTTTAACACCCAGGAAACGCTTCCCACCAAACCCTACTCTTATTGCTATCCTTCTCCCCAGCGCCGAACCTCAGGGCTCGTCTTGCTCTAGGTTGATGGCCTCCGCCTGAATATCTGGCTATCAGGTTACACTATATTAACTATTTCATGATACATTACTCCGGCTATCTCTCTGTTGAAAAAAAAGGGTCGAAGGAGTGGGAACCCTCCTTTCGGTTTGCTCTCCTTCTCAGTAATATGTTACCTATTTATTTTATTGGTCTCTGTTTTACAAATCGAGGTTTATTCGCTATCCTCACCGATTTTATGGCGACCTGTGCAGGCTTTATTCCTCTGGAGCGTTTTGGTCGTTGGAAATCTTGCCTTCGAAATTTCACCAGGGGAAGAACTGAATCATTCCATCGGTAACTTCTTCTCCGAACCCGCATACACCATATTATATTCTGTGTTTGCTAACAGGGTACAATTCATTTACCCGGACTAGCATGGGGCATGCTCGGATTCTCTATCACCCCGTGTATCTATACCGTTCTGTAGTTTACGCAGTCAGGGTTTCTATTACGGCGTTTCAGATTTTTATTGACTCTTGTATGAAATTTTCTCTTCTCTGTTTATGTATAAGTCTTCTCCTAGTAGTACAGCGTAGTGTGCATAAAATCAACACGACGGGTAGGTATGTACACGCCGATTTATATTAAATGGTGGAGGGCTACTCTGGTTGTTAAAAACGTTAATCGCCTATCATATTTCACCAAGCCCTAATTGCCGTGAATGATTTGAGAAGTACTATTCGAGTGTAAAATTTGATATAAGCCCACTGTCTAACCGCGGAGTCGTCGCTGTGGTTTAACCTAATTTGAAGGTGCGTTGTATTTTGTAAAATCGTATAGTATGTATACATATGTCTTATTCACCAATAATACTCTTTTAAAAATCGTGGACTCCAATAGGTCCCGATTACCCTACCGGCTTTTATATTTATTTGAAAATAAAGTCAAATATGTGTATTGTGATAATTTTAGTGCGCGGCTTTTATGCTTGGTTGAGCTTGGAGAGAGAACCACATATACTCATAAAGTTTTATTAGTGATTCCTCACCATAGTTTCAAAACTTCTATTAGGGTAATTGAGTTAATGTTGCAAATGAATATAGAGTTTCAATATTTAATCCTAAACATGTTATGAGATGTTTATAAGTTGGAAATATTTGATCCTATAGTAGTTGGTTGAGTTCATAGTCCAAAGCCTTTATGTTATGTTTTTCCATTGATTCCAAGAAATTTTCCATTTCTGCAACAATATTCTCTAGCATATGTAGGAGCAGATTTATCACAGGTATATATATATATATATACATGTATATATATATATATATATATATATATATATATATATATATATATATATATATATATATATATATATATAGGTATAAGTATTCCATAATCATTGAGTAGTATGTCTACAATAAGGATTCAGTCTTTGACTATTGATGTTTAATTCAAGATTAAGATAGACTTCTATAGATAATATGCACTTTAAATGATAAAAATAATATAGCCTTTTGTAAATCAGAGTTTCTTTTCAGGCTAAGAATGTCAGCATACATACATACCCTAACATCTTTGATTTTTCTTATATGATATATTTTTAAATTCAGGCCTGCTAATATAGTTTTCCCTTTTCATGTAAGCATAAATTTTCAGCATTGTAATTATATAGGGAATAGGTTAATATTCAGTTTTTTTTTCTATGGAAACTAAGTACCCTCAGATTTAAACCATCTTTGGTTTAGAGTTTCTGGAGGTTTCTACTCCATGGCTAACTAGTCTACAACTAAACAAAATCTAAAAGGTAAATGCCTAAAAATAGATTTTGTTAAATGTAGTACTAACATTAGACACACCCTTTAATTTATTTGTTTATATATGTAGCCAATTCATACTATCAGAAATTAGAATAACAAAACTTCAGAACATACCAAAATCTGCAAATGACCAACCTCCCAACCTCAGAGTCCTCTTTATCTCCCAGGACTCACCCCCGAGTAGAGATCACCTCCTAGAACAGATCAACCTCTGATCTGCTTAGGAGCAGCTTATTTAAGCTCAAAATTCCCCAAAGCATGTTTCTAATTCTGCGTCCAGAATAGCAGGATGCTTTCTTTCCTGTTTAGCCTAGGCTTCCCATCTTGGGATTCTTTAAAGCTACTTTAAGCTTTTCCTCAGCTTTTCCAGCTTTTTCTCACCTCTTCCCAACTACTCCTCTTCATTGGGGAAATTTAGATTCTCCTCAAATCTAAATAATTTTCTTTCAAGGATTTTTGAAAGATTTTTGGGGATTTGTTGCCTTATCCATCCTCATGGATTTGGAAAGTGATCTCAATTCTCTTTTTGGTCAAACTGCACAATAATTTTATTTATTTCCTCAAATAAAATATGAAATTACATTCACACCATATTCATCCTTTGGGGTCCACCCCCCTTAGGAATTTAAAGTTCAAATGTCTAACTTTAAAATTTCAACACACAAATTGGGGGTATTACATATTCCCCCTCTAAAAATAAACACCGTCCTCGGTGTTCTTATTCAACTACCAGAGTTCATTTAAACAAAAATGGATATTGCTCCATCATTTCAGCTTCCCTCTCCCAGGTGGCTTCTTCAGCAGTAAAGTGCTTCCACAGCACCTTTACTCTGACCACTGTTCTGTTTCTCAATTCAATTTCTTCCCGCTCCAATATTTGAAGCGGTTCTGGCAGAAACTCCCCTTCTGGTTCCACCTGTACAACATTCCAATCAACTATGTGAGAAGCATCATGCAGATATATTTTTAATAATGAAACATGAAATACATTATGCACTCTAACATGGGGTGGTAAGGCAAGCTTGTAAGCCACTGGTCCCACCCTTTCTAACACCTCAAAAGGCCCACAATATCTAGGTGCAAGTTTTGCACAACTTCCAGCATAAAGTGTGCTCTTTTTGGGTTTGATGCGTAAGTACACATGATCCCCCACTTTGAATTCTCGGTGCACTCTTTTCTTATCAGCATAGCTTTTCTGACGATATTGTGCTGTCTTGATATTTCTTTGGATCTGTTTGACAATTCTCTCCATCTCTTGTAGTGCATCTGGTCCCAACACCAGTTTATCCTCTGGTTGACTCCAGCTCAAGGGAGTACGGCACTTTCTCCCATAAAGTGCCTCAAACGGACTCATCTTAATAGAGGATTGGTAGCTATTATTATAGGCAAACTCAGCTAAATGCAGATACTCTTCCCATTTTGATGGCCTATCCATCACGTACATTCTCAGCATATCCTCTAAAATTTGATTTGTCCTTTCTGTTTGCCCATCAGTTTGAGGGTGATAGGCAGTACTAAAATTCAGTTTAGTACCCATCCCTCCAAACAACCCCTTCCAAAATGCTGCTGTAAACTTAGCATCTCGATCTGAGACAATTACTTTGGGAACTCCATGAAGTCTTACTATCTCCTTCAGGAAAACATTGGCTACTTGAGCTGTTCCGAAAGTAGATTTCACTGGTATAAAGTGAGCAGCTTTTGTAAGAGTGTCTACTACTACCATCACCGAATCATGTTGATATTTAGTCTTGGGTAATCCTGTTATAAAATCCATGGAAACTGTGTCCCATTTCCATTCTGCAATTGGCAGAGGATTTAAAAGCCCTGCTGGGTGTTGATGCTCAACTTTGACCAGTTGACATTCCATACACTTACTCAGATACTCCGCCACATCTCTCTTCATTCCTGGCCAGAACATCTTCTTTTTCAAGGCTGTTAACATCTTCTGGTATCCTGGATGTCCTGCATAAGGTTGCTTGTGATATTCATCTAGCATTTCTCTTTTCAATGACTCTATATTTGGAATATACAACCTGTTTTTGTAATAGAGAAGCCCTTTTTGGTTTTTAGTGAAATCAGTTTTATCCTTTTTCTGTAGTTGCACCAAGAGTGCTTCATAGTTGGGATCTTGATTTGCTGCTTTTCCCACCAATTCCTCTATTTCCATTTGGGCACTACTACCAATGTTGTTTAAATGTTGACAAGCATTCCTACTTAAGGCATCAACAACTTTATTTTCTTTTCCCTTGATATGTTTTATGTCCATATCAAATTCACTTAGAAAAGACAACCATCTAGCTTGTCTTGCATTCAGGTCAGTTTGGGAAAAGAAATATTTAAGGCTAATATGATCAGTCATCAATGTGAACTTCTTCCCCAGCAGATAGTGCCTCCACATTTTTAAAGCATGAATAATAGCTGCAAATTCCAAATCATATGCACTATAATTCTGTTCATGAGTTTTCAATTTCCTAGACTCATAGGCAATAACTGAATTTTCTTGCAATAGGACTCCTCCTAGCCCCTCTCTGCAAGCATCTGTAGATACCACAAACTCTTTATCAGGATCAGCAATTTTTAATATAGGAGCTGAAATAAGTTTATGTTTCAATTGTTCGAAATTGTTTTGACATTTCTTAGTCCACACGAACTTAACACCTTTCCTTTGTAATGAGGTTATGGGATTTTCTATCGCAGAAAATCTCTCCACAAATCTGCGATAATAGCCTGCCATTCCCATAAATGATCTTACTGCTGACACATCAGTGGGGACTGGCCATTCTTTAATGGCTTTTATCTTTTCAGGGTCAACTGTCAACCCTTTTTCAGAAATTATATGACCCAGATATTGAATTTTATCTCTATAAAATTCATATTTGCTAAACTTGGCATATAGCTGATTTTCTTTCAAAGTTTGCAACACTATTCTCAGGCGTTCCTTATGTTCTTCCTCATTTTTGGAGTAAACTAAGATATCATCTATGAACACAAGAACAAATTTGTCCAAATACTTATTCAACACACTGTTCATCAGACACATAAATGTGGCAGGGGCATTTGTCAAACCAAAAGGTAGGACTATAAATTCGTAATGCCCATACCTGGTTCGAAATGCTGTTTTGCTGATGTCTTCTTCTTTAATTCTGAGCTGGTGATACCCAGTCCTTAGGTCTATCTTGGAGAAGACTGAAGCTCCTCTCACTTGATCAAAAAGATCATCAATTCTAGGAAGTGGATATCTATTCTTAATGGTCAACTTATTTAGTTGACGATAATCAATGCACATCCTAAAAGTTCCATCCTTCTTTTTCACAAATAGAACAGGTGCTCCCCATGGAGACACACTTGGTCTAATGTAACCCTTATCCAATAATTCTTGCAGCTGCATCTTCAGCTCCATCAGTTCTGGCGGACTCATCCGATAAGGAGCTCAGGAAATAGGTGTAGCTCCCGGCACCAGATCTATAGAAAAGTCAATCTCTCTTTTGGGGGGAAGATGAGGGATTTCCTTGGGAAAGATTTCCTTAAACTCTCTGATAACCGGTATAGCATCCAGTAACTCTTCCTCAGTTTTCTGTTCTATTTCTTCTACATGCACTGCATAGACTTGGTATCCTTTTCTAGCTGTTCTTTTCAATTGTAAGGCTGATATTTGTCTTACCACAATGGGTTTTGGTTTCTCTTTTAGGGTAAAAGGTTTCCCTTCCTCATCTACACAATGCAGGGTTTTATCCCAGCAGTTCATCAGGGCTTTCTTCTTTTCCAGCCAATCCATTCCTATCAGCAGATCATAGGATCCTAATGGAAGTATGTTTAGATTTACTTCTGTTGGGAACCCATTTAATTGTATTGCTGTTTTGGGCAACTTATGTGTGACTTTTCTCTTAGTTCCAGTGGCCAGCTGTACCAACCATGACTGCTGAAATTTTTCAGGTTTAATTTTACATTTTTCTACAATTCCAGGACTAATGTAACTCAAATAAGCACCTGGATCAATCAAAACAGTAACAGGTAGGTCAGAAATCTTACCCTCCATTTCCACCATGGTTGCTTGATGTTCTGCCTGTCGATTTTCCAGGGCTACACTGATGGTTGGTATGTTTATGGCTATGTCATTGACTGTTGTTGCCTCTCGCTCTCTGCTGATCAGGTGTATGTTTTGATGGGGGAAGTCCCTCATCATATGGGGTTCTCCACAGCCCCAACATTTCAGAGGTTCCTTCATTCTGACTATCCCTTCCTTTCTATTGTTCCCTTCCACTGGTTTTGAAACCACTTGGGACTGAGCAGTTTGACTTTCTTTTGGTTTGCTGAACTTTTTCCTTTGATGTTCTCTACCAAAATTCCTTAAATATGCTGGTTTTGGTCTCTTTCCTTTGAACTCACCCTTGTTCATCCAGCCCTTCCCTTGTTCAGCTTTACCTTTAAACTGCTGATAACATAATCTTGCTTTTCTAACAGCTTCATCCATGGTCTTTGGGTTGTCAAACTCAATTTTCTCCTTGTACACAGTAGGCAAACAATTTAAAAACCTTTGCACCTTTGCCTTTTCTTCCCTAATGTAAGGGACATACCTCAGTAAATTAGTAAACTTAGTGACAAACTCATCAATAGTGAGCTGCCCTAGCCTAAGTTCATGGAATTCTTTTGCTTTATCGTCATAATAACGTTCATTCAAATAACGAATTTTGAACTTAGTCTGAAAATCTTCCCAAGTAACTGTCTTTTCATCAATGGCATGCACCATTTTTATCTCTTCCCACCAGAGTGTAGCTTTTCCTTGTAGTTGGTACACAGCTAATCTAGCCTTCAGATTGCTCTCATATTCATAGACTTGGAAATACTTGATCATGTTCAGCAACCAAGCTTCAGCATCCTCCTCCTTCTCCCCATCATAGGAGGGAGGTTTGATCTTTCTAAATTCTCCTTGCAACTCTCTTTTCTGCTTATGTTGATGTCTAGCTGCATCCTCATCCTCAAATTCATCCATCTTTCTTTTCCCAGAACCTTCGCCCTCCTGGCTGTTCCGGGAAGTTAGCTCTCTGATGAGCTTTTCCTGCTCCTTACTGGCTGATGACAACATGTCATTTTGGCTTCTTAATTCAGCCAACTCTCGTTGCATCCTGTGCAACATAGCCAGTACCGGGGCATTGGGATCTGGAGTAGCAAACTCATCCCACAAATCCACATAAATCCCTTCACCTTAGCCATTTCAACTGTATACACTTACAACACAGATTAGCAAGAGTTTATAAAACTTAAAAAAAACCAAAATATGAAATACGTAATGAGCACAAAATTGACAGCCCAATTTTTATAACTAGTGCTCCGATACCATTTGTAACACCTCCACTACACAATTTTTTTTTTTTTCCATTACCAGATATATAAGGGTTGTTCTCTCACCTTCTAATAGTTCTATTTGTTAAAATAGTGACATTACCATTACTTTGCCTTCAACCACTTATACGTATATACTTAACTTTCCTACCTCCTGGTACTATAATGCACTGTATTTTTGGTTTTAAACTTAATAAAATTTCCCATATAAATTACACCCATATAAATATGGTTCCCCTTGTATGTAGAGACGATACCCCTTTTGCTCATATCTTTCATTCGCTCCTATACATATATATCACTATATATATACCATTCATAACCTCCTACCTTTGTTAAACACACATATATATATCATTTTTTATATATATAGCATATATATATATCATTTGATATACATCCCACCTATATATATCATTTTATATACAACACATATATATCCCAACCTTCGTTAACCATGTATATGTAAACATGTCATTATACATATCATTTTATATACACGCCTATAGATCCCACCTACGTTAATGACATATCATGATACACGTATCACATATGTATAAACCTCTTGTCACTAAAGTTTATATATCTAAATATATATTCTATATGTATATCCGAACCATGCCGCACTGTGGTATCGAGGGCGGCCATTTGTTTATGATTATAATAAACTTATTTTTGGTTTTTAACTTTAATCGTATCATTATTCCATTCTACAACATGACCTAATCGTATTCCACCGCTATTATACAGAATTGATTTCTATTTTACGAACCTTATTGACTGTCATCATGACGCGTTAGCATGGCTACGTGTGACCCGGGTTTCACGGCGACGAGACCCTTGGCGTTCATGACAGAGTTTCGCCTGTGGGTCGAGCCACGTCAACGTGGTGGATAGGTGGCTATGAGAGTAGTTGAAGCTCTCCTCACGCGTCGTCCGGAGGTCTCAGTTTCGTGATACCAGTTCAAATATATCTTTCTTTTGCCGTGTTAACTCATAGGTTAGACCCGTATGCACGTCACCGCCGGCAGTGATTATTCCGGCTATGAAATTTCTATTCACTTTGTCAATCATGTTTCCGATTTACCGTGTGAAATTCAATACGTTTATTCGATTGTTTGTGGTGCAGGGACGGCGTCTCCAGCAGGAGTTGGCGTACCCGACGCAGACATCTACAGATTTATGTCTCCGCTCGTCTACTATATGCTGCGCTGTCGTTGTACTCATACTTGGCTCAGTACCTTGCGGCCAGACTACCGCCGTTTAATACAGAGTTTTCAACTCTTACACTTCACCCAGTACCGAGTTGTCAATGAGCCGACTGGTTTTCCCAAATCAAATTTGGGATATCCTGCCATCTAGTGCAGTGCAATTAGGGTTTTTCATACCCTTTCACTGACCTTGGCGACCTACCAACCTTTCTCCATTCGCGACTTATCGTCTATTTATCTCACTCTGATTTTAGTGAGTTTCATTCGTGTTCGGATGCTGGTGTTTTCCTACCCACTCGTTCAATGAGGGAAATCCCCTGTCAATGGGTCTGCTACAGGAATATTACTCCCGTATACAGGAGAGATAATTCATGCGTAGCATTCGGTAGTTATTTATCTTCTGCATTTATTTTCTTTCTTTTATATTTTTAATCTCTGCAGTATTTAATCGTTGTTGAAATTCTTGTGCAGAGAGAGAGCAGGTCTCAGGGTTTCTGGGATGGGGTTTCATCGAAATGTTTAACACCCAGGGAATGCTTTCCTCCGGTCGTCCCACCAAACCCTGCTCTTATTGATATCCTTCTCCCCAGTGCCGAGTCTCAGGGCTCGTCTTGCTCCACGTTGATGGCCTCCGCCTGGTTATCGGGCTATCGTGTTACACTATATTAACTATTTCATGATACATTAATCCGGTTATCTCTCTGTTGAAAAAGGGTCGAAGGAGTGGGAAACCCTCCTTTCGGTTTGCTCTCCTTCTCAGTCATATGTTACCCATTTATTTTATTGGTTTCTGTTTTACAAATCGAGGGTTATTCGCTATCATCATTGATTTTATGGCAACCTGTGCAGGCTTTATTCATCTAGATAAGTCAAGGTAGCGTTCTGGTCGTTGGCTTAAACTGGGTTGCCTCTTTCGCTGTCGTTGGCAATCTTGCCTTCGAAATTTCACCAGTGGAAGAACTGAATCATTCCCTCGGTAACTTCTTCTCCGAACCCGCATACGCCATATTATATTCTGTGTTTGCTAACAGTGTGAAATCTCATTCACCCTGACTAGCCTGGTGGCACGCTCGGATTCTATATCTCCCCGTGCCTCTATACCGTCCTGTCGTTTACGCAGTCAGGGTTTCTTTGCGGCGGTTCAGATTTTTATTTACTCTGTATGCAAATTTTTCTTCTCTGGTTATGTACACGTCTTCTCCTCGTATTACATCGTAGTGGGCATAAAATCCATACGACGGGTAGGTATGTATACGTCGGTTTATATTATAGGGTTGAGAGATACTCTGGTTGTTAAATACGTTAATCGCCTATCATATTTCACCAAAGCCCTAATTGCCGTGAATAATTAGAGAAGTACTATTCGAGTGTGAAATTTGGTATCAGCCCACTGTATAACCGTGGAGTCGTCGCTATGGTTTAACCTAATTTTGACTGTGCGTTATATTTTGAAAAGTAATATAGTATGTACACATAGTTCTTATTCACCAATAATACTCTTTTAAAATCGTGGACTCCAATAGGTCACGATTACCCTCATGGCCTTTATATTTATTTGGAAATAAAGTCATATATGTGTATTGTGATAATTTTAGTGCGCGGCTTTTATGCTTTGTTGAGCTTGGAGAGAGAACTACATATACTCATAAAGTTTTATTAGCGATGCCTCACCATAGTTTAAAACTTCTATTATGGTAATTGGTTCAATGTTGTAAGTGAATATAGAGTTTCAATATCTAAACATATACATGCTATGAGATGTCTATAGATTTGAAATATTTGATCCTATAGCAATTGGTTGAGTTAATAGTCCAAAGCCTTTATGTTCTACCATTGATTCCAAGAAATTTTCAATTCTGCTACAATATTCTCTAGCATACGTAGGAGCATATTTATCACAGGTATATATATACATATATATGTGTATAGGTATTCCATAATCATTGAGTAGTATACTTAAATTATGGATTCAGTCTTTGACTATTGATGTTTAATTCAAAGATTAGAGATAGATTTCTATAGATAATATGCACTCTAAATGATAGAAATGATATAGCCTTTATGTAAAATAGAGTTTCTTTTCAGGCTAGGAATGTCAGCATACCTACATACCCTAACATCTTTGATTTTTCTTATATGATGTCTTATAACTTCAGGCCTGCTAATATAGTTTTCCCTTTTCATGCAAGCATAAATTTCCAACATTGTAATTATATAGGGAGTAAGTTAATATTCAGTTTTTTTTTCTATGGAGACTAAGTACCTTCAAATTTAAACCATCTTTGGTTTAGAGTTTCTGGAGGTTTCTACTCCATGGCTAACTAGTCTACAACTAAACAAAATATAAAAGGTGAATGCCTGAAAATAGATTTTGTTAAATGTAGTACTAACATCAAACACACCATTTAGTTTATTTTTATATATGTAGCCAATTCATACCATAAGAAATTAGAATAACAAAAACTTCAGAACATACCACAATCTGCAAATGACCAACCTCCCAACCTTAGAGTCCTCTTTATCTCCCAGGACTCACCCCCGAGCAGAGATCACCTCCCTGTAACAAACATCAACCTCGATCCGCTATGCACAAGCTTAAGCTCTGAAATTCTCAAAAGATAGTTTTCACTCTGCCTTAATAGTGTGATGCTTTCTTTCCTGTTTAGCCTAGGCTTCCCATCTTGGGATTCTTTAAAGCTGCTTTAAGCTTTTCCTCAGCTTTTCCAGCTTTTTCTCACCTCTTCCCAACTACTCCTCTTCATTGGGGAAATTTAGATTCCTCTTCAAATCTAAATACATTTCTTTCAAGGATTTTTGAAAGATTTGGGGATTTATTGCCTTATCCATCCTCATGGATTTGGCAAGTGATCTCAAATTCTCTTTTTGGTCAAAATGCACAATCATTTTATTTATTTCCTCAAATAAAATATGCAAATACATTCACACCATACTCATCCCTTGGGGTCCACCCCCTTAGGATTAAAGTTCAAATGTCTAACTTTAAAATTTCAACACAAATCAAAAGGCAGGTTACTTGATCATTGGTTGACACTATTGCACTTAACACAAGAGACACATCATGAATGAGCTTTCATGAAGTGTGTATGTGGAGTTCAATGTGCTTCATACAATCGATGTTGAACCGGATATTTACATAGCTGAATTGCACTAAGATTATCACACTAAAGTGTATTTGGATGCTGTTGAGAAAGACCAAATTCAGACAGGATCTGACAAAGCCACATGGCTTCCTTGATAGCTTCAACTACACCACGATACTATGCTTCTGCTGAAGAAAGGGAGATGGCACTTTGTTTCTTACAAGACCAAGTAATAGGTCCTGAACCAAGAGTGAATACATATCCTGCAGTGGACTTCTGACCATCAAGGTCACCAACCCAATCAGAATCAGTGAAACCAATCAATAAGGGAGATGCTCCTGCATTGTAATGAATCCCGAACTGAACTGTACCTCGAATATATCGAAGTATTCTTTTAGCCGCTTTCCAGTGACTTTCATGAGGTAGGTGCATAACCGAGCGACAAGACCAATGGCAAAGGAAAGGTTAGGATGGGTATGGGTTAGATACAAAATTTTACCAACAAGTTGACGGTATAAGGTATCATCAACTTCAGGGGTAGTATAGTTGACTGAAAGCTTGACTCCAGACTGAAAGGGAGAAGGGGCAGGCTTACAGTCTTCCATGTGAAAGTGGTGTAGAAGATCATAGGCATACTTGGACTGAGAGAGGGTAATGCCTTCCTTGGATTGCAAGACTTGAAGACCAAGGAAATAATGCAAGTGTCCTAAGTCTGTCATTTAAAACTTCTTTTTGAGGCTAGACTTCACATGGTTTATATGGTTTGGATCACTACCAGTAAGGATAATATCATCAACATAAAGAACAAGGATGGTGAAGGACTTACCCACTTTCTTGGTGTAGACAGTGTTGTCAGAATGACACCTAGAAAAGCCATTATCTAAGATAAATCTATCCATTTTGGCATACCAAGCCCGAGGAGCTTGTTTGAGACCATAGAGAGACTTCCTAAGGCGACAAACAAGGCTGGAGTCTTTTTGGATAAATCCAGGGGGTTGTTCCATGTAGATTTCTTCATGCAAATCTCCATGTAAGAAGGCAAATTTAACATCCATCTGATGGACTTCCCATTTAAAGGAGGCAACAAGGGAAAGAACAAGGCAGATAGAATTCATTTTGGCAACAGGGGAGAAGGTTTCAAGATAGTCAATGCCTTCAACTTGTGAAAAACCTTTAGCGACAAGACGAGCTTTATGTCTATCCACTTTTCCATCTGGTCCAAACTTTGTTTTGTAAACCCATCTGCATCTGACAAGTTTTCTTCCTTTTGGAAGAGGAACAAGATCCCAAGTATTATTTGCCAATAAGGAACGATACTCTTCATTCATAGCTTCATCCCAATCTGGATGACCGGAGGCTTCTTCAAAGGTTTCTGGATCAAGTTTTTCTGGAACTTGAGCCAATAAGGAAGAAGCTCTTTCGAACTGAGAACGCGTACGTCGTCGATCGACAGGGTCACCTGCAAGAGAACCTGCTGCATCCCGAGTAGAGCGGACCCATCTTGGAAGCGGTGGAGTATAAGGAACAATTTCACGAGCTGGAGGAGGATTGTCATCCTCGCTGTCATCATCTGAACTAGAAGGAATGCTATTAAAAATAGAAGAGAGAGAGAGAGAGGTGGCACATATGCCGAATTAGGCTCGCAGGCCAAAGGTGGCACATCCGCCGAACTAGGCTCGCAGGCCGATATATTTTCATCAAACTTTACATCTCTTCTAATGATTATATTTTTGGATTTTGGTTGAAGAAGTATATATCCTTTGACATCTTCAGAATATCCAACAAAAATATATTTTTCACTCTTAGGTTCTAAGGCTTTATGTTTCGCATCTGGAATATGGGCCCAAGCATCACTTCCAAAAACACGAAAGTGACTTACATCTGGTTTGATTTAGTTTCAAGCTTCTTTCCTCGGAGTTATATTCTTTAAAACCTTAGTGGGAGTGTGATTTACTATGTAATTTTCACAGTTAATGGCTTTTGCCCAAAAATTGAGACCAAGAACTTTAGATTGAAGCATACAATTAGCCATTTCTTTTAAGGTGAGAGTCTTCCTTTCACCTACACCATTTTTTTGTGGAGTATATGGAACAATATGTTGCAATTGAATTCCATACTCAGTGCAAAAGTTAATAAATTTGTTGTTAACATATTCTCCTCCATTGTCTGATCTTAACTTAAGAATTTGATGTCCAGATTGTTTCTCAAGAAAGGCCTTAAAGGCCAAGAACATGTTAAAAACTTCACTCTTGAGTTTTAAGAAGTATACCTAACCTGCATTTGGAAATCATCAATGAAAGTAAAGAAGTACTTGGAAACCGTGTTACGTAAACAACAGAAGAGGGGACCACATAAATCATCGTGTGACAAGCTGTTGGGGTATGTTCAAGCATGCTGGGGTATATGTTTTCCAAAACTATCCCGAAGGATGCCCGAGTACACATCCTGAGCAAACACCATCTCCGCAAGATACCATAGGAAGACCCGTCACCATATTTTCCTTACATAGAATTTGAAGATAGCGATATTTTAAGTGACCAAATCTCTCATGCCAAATTTTTATCACTTCATTATTATGAGCAACAAAAATGGAGGGAAGAAATGATGACCCAAAGTTGTCAAACTTATACAACCTTGTGGAATCATCAGCAATGCCAGTAGCTAAAATATGTCTAGGATCTTTTAGGTCCTTGATTACAACATCATGAGGAGAGAATTCTACTATTTTCCCTTCACCTAAATGAGTTATCTGATAAACAGATAGAAGGTTGCATGACAAGGTAGGAACACATGGTACATCATTAAACTGACCATTACCTAGATGAATGGTTCCAGATCCTACAACACTATGAGATCTATCATCACCGACATAAATGTGTTTTTGGTTACAATCATTCAAATAAGAAAACATGGCTTTATTTTTCGCCAGGTGGTAAGAAGCTCCAGAATCAGTGACACTCATGAGAATGAGAGGAATAAGATACATTTAATGCATAACCAGATCTTGATGCTTGAAAACCACAAGCAGAAAGTGCCATGCCTGAAGATGAAGGTGAAGAGTGCTCCAAATTGATGTTGTGCTTCTTCATTGCTGCTTCTAAGGCTTCCATCTTCTTAAAACATTTGGACTCTATATGGCCATCCCAATTGCAAAAGTTGCAATGTCTATCTGTCTTCTTCCCTTTGTTTTGATTTGCCTTATTATTTTGGTGATTTGATTTTTCAGTTTGCGGCTGAAATTGCTTAGGGCCCTTGCTTGGTTTAGGACCATATTTTTTAGGATACTGCTTCTTGGGATTCTTTTGATATGGTTGTTGTTGGGCTGCTAAGGCTTTCTTAGAAGTGTTTCCAGCAGTGATAAGACCAAGGTGTAAAATTTTTTCTTGTTCTCTTATCAAAGAATCACAAAAGGCATCAAAAGAGGGATTCTTGTAGGTGGTTCCTGAAGAAATGATGGCTTCTCTGGTGGAATGGAAGGCGGAAACAAATACAGAGTATGCAGGACCAAGCTTAGCAAGAATGAAATATATGAGGCTACCATCTTCCTTTTTGACCTTACACCCTTCTAAAAGAAGTCTAAGGGTCTTGAATTTGGACAAAAAGTCTTCAATAGAGGAGAAATTATTAGGGTCCAAAGTAAGCAACTCATTTTCAAGCTGGTAGGCCCTGATTTGATTTTGAATACCAAAAATATTATTTAGCTTTTCTAGGGCTTTATCAGGGGTGTCAATGTCAAGGATGTGAAATCGAAGATCTTGAGCAATGGACATTCCTATCAACCCTCATGCTTGATCTTTTTTATTTTCCCATTTAGGAACTTTATCATCATCGGAAGGTTTAGTTTCTTGACCTGTGGCTATTCTATAAAGCCCTTTACTTCTAAGTATATCTACCATGTGAGGTAGCCATTGGAAATAATTGGTGTTGTTAAGAATAACCGGGCATGCACTTTCCATTTTTTTTTTTTAAACTAAAGCTGAGAAAAGCTGAAACTAACTGGTCCAATGGAAAGATCTCGAAAAATTAGGCCGTTTAAAAAAAAAATGGCTCGAAAAATGGCTTCCGAATGAAGAAGTTATGCCTTTTGAAAAAAGCTGAATTGTAGATGCCGAATAGTTACGAGAACGGGATGAAGTGCGACTCTTTTTAAAAAAAAAAATCTGCCCCTTTGAAAAAAAACTTTTTACAAAAGAAGCTTGAGAAGGAGACTTGAACCCAAGACCTCTATTCTCATAAACTAACCCCTCACCAAGTGAGATAGTAAAAGGATTATGTTATTTTAGAAAGGAGGAAGGGGGGATTATTATTATTATTATTATTATTATTATTATTATTATTATTATTATTATTATTATTATTATTATTATTATTATTATTATTATTATTATTATGTGTGTGCCTTTTCCTGCACAAAAAACACAAAAAACGAGCAAAAAAAAAAGAAATACAAAGCCTTATGGCAGAATGTTAGATTCTCGGTTGGCCTTACTGGCAACTACCTCTTTTTTCACTATTTTTTATTTCCCGAGATCGCACAAAGATGCGGGGAAAGAGCATACGTAGCAAAAAAAATCCCTTTTTTCCTGTTTTTGATTTGCAGAGGTTGCACGGATCGCACAACAAAGAGCATACACAGAGAAGAGGGTATAGATCCGGCAAATAAATAAAACCTTAATATAGAAAAAAACCGAAATAAGCAGAACTATTAATAAGTATAACTGCAAAATAGATGCTTTATACCTCCAGATCTAAACTGACATAAGTTGGGCAGTCGGAAACCTTTTCGCATGAAATGAAAGGCGTTCATCACTGTAATAGATGCTCTGGACACAATAGAGTAGTTATCCAAGTCCAAAAATGTTCAAAAATAGTAGATCTAGAAAACGACATTCACATGCAATCAAAACAGCTTCAGATTTTGATCAACAATGGACGCAACCCTCAAAATAGCTCTGATACCATGTAGGAATTTACAGGGTAAGTTTTGTAGATTGAGAACCAAAGGTCACCGCTCACAAACAAATCACAAATCAGTACACCAATATAATCACGTGGTTAAAACCCTCAAAGAAGGAAACAGTCCATGCCCTAAGCCAATGCGACCACTTCAGGGAATTTATTAATATAAAAATAAAAGTTACATATGTTTCTCTCATAAACGGTTACCGGAAAAATGACTCTCCATGTTCTTTAAATAGATATCATGGACCAATCGGGTGTTAAGCCATGAATCAAGTGCCGTTAATACCGAGGTGAGAGATAATCATTGGATCACTACAAATCGTGACCGTCATATTATTAGTTACAAATGTACATGGTAAGGAAACACACTTTACCTAACTATACATTAGAATAAGTTATTATTAACTATTTCCTATGTGTCAAAATGTCCTAACATATTTGTCCCTCTAGAATCTCCATTGCCGACTATTCCTTAAGCTTCCAGGGCTAGTAACGTTCATATATCTTCTTTTGATGCATCTGCACCGATCTCAATTTATGTTTTTTCTGGCATCTTACTTTACCCTTATGTAATAATTGTTGGAATTACACCCAACCACCACCAAGAATAAGGAGTGGCAATAGCCCAAGCTTCAGTAAATTTTTTTGTAGAAAGGACAAGCAGCAGGCTTCAAACCTGAAGGCGGTTTTTATGAAATTCACACAAAAAATCAAAACAAAGTACCCGAGCCTTGTCTGTGTTTAATTTCCATTTTCCACATTAAATTACCATGCCCTCAACTTTTATGTTTTAGCCTTTAAGCCTTCGCCAAACTTCAACTTTCACCGATGCGATATCTGCGGGACCCACAACCTTACCTCATTGAAAACCATGAAATCCTTTGCATTTCACCTATTCCTTTGTTTTATTCATTTCTCACTTGCCATTTTTTTTCCGCATCGTTGCCCACACTTCGCAATTCTTAGCATTTAACTTTGAGCCTTCACCAAATGTTATTTCCCCGCTAATGCGATCTGGCGAGACCCGCGGCCCACACTTCACAAGTTTTAAGTTTTAACTTTAAAGCCGCCAAAAAGTTGTTTTGGTTTGTTTGTGAGGTGATCGCAAAGGGGAACATGTCAAGCTCAAGAGAGTAGCACAAAGCACACATTGCAAAGCTCACGAGTTAATGGATAAGCGCCCACAAGTTGAACAATTTATGGTGCGATGTGATGTGCCACATCACATCGCATATCGCAAGAGTTAATATTTTTCCATGTTCACGCCAGTTAAATGTTATAATCATCGATGAGAAATTTGCAATGGAGGCCCCAGACGCGATGTGTTTTCAAATCCAGAACCAATAAAATTAAGGTCCACCATTTTGTGTTCTTTGTACGTTGTGTCATGCATAAACAACAAAACCAGAGATGAAGGACATTTGGATGTTACCTGTCCATACCTACATGGAATTGCATTAAAACGCAGGATTTGACCATTTTGTATAGACCTATGTAATTTCTCATATGTTTAAGTGAGAAAGATGAATAAAAAATAGAGAAGAGTTGAATAAATTTCAAAAAGAATTCCTCTTCTGCATTATTTCGTTGTCTGTCTATGTATGACTGTTATTTCCGCAATATTTTTCATTCTCTGTATTGTGGGGGAATGCATTACTCTATGTGCTTGTTTATTTATAATTTACAACATGGTATCAGAGCAGGTCTAGGCTCTCAATGAAAGAACGAGTCTTTAGTGAAGAAGTTGAAAGAATTTTTTTTTTTTGAAAATTTGATTCTCCAGTAGTGAGAAGGCTTTGTTTTACACAGTCAAGGTGGTAGCAGTATGCAGAATCTTGAGAAATATCCAACTACCATAGTTCAATGGGAAGAATTATGATTATTGAGCTATTACAATGAAGGCCCTATTCTTCTCACAAGATATTTGGGAGTTCGTGGAAAATGGTTTCCAAGAACCAGCTGATGCAACAACATATAATGCTTTGGCACAAGCACAAAGATATTTGTTTAGAGAGAATAAGAAGGACTCCAAATACCTCTTCTATATTTTATAGGCAGTACATGAGAGTATTTTCTCAAGGATTTCCGCAACAAAAAAGTCTAAGGAGGCATGGGATACCCTCCAAACAGCTTATCAAGGCATGGAAAAGGTGAAGATTATAGAACTTCAAATGCTAAAAAGAAATTTTAAAACTCTTTGTATTAAAGAGTCTAATAACATAGAACCATTCTTCACACATGGGATTAAGTTGGTTATCCAAATCAGGTCTTATGGAGAGACACTTGAAGAAAGGAGAATAGTGGAGAAAGTCTTAAGAAGTCTACCATCAAGTTTTGATTCCATAGTAGTGGCCATAGAAGAGACAAAGGATATCTCATAGTTTTTAGTGGATGAGCTTCATGCATCAATGATGTCTCATGAGCACAGAATTAACATAGCAACAAAATCCTCATTGGAGCATGCATTCAATGCATAAATGTCTTTTGGTTAAGGTAGAGGTCAAGGAAGATAAAACTACCGAGGAAGAGGAAGAATCACACATAGAGGTGGAAGAGGCAGCCCTGCAAACACAAGTGGAAGGAGCAATAATCAGAATCCAAGCCAAGGCTCAAGCCAAAATCATGCACAATGACAGAGGTATGATAAATCTCAATTCCAATGTGATTATTGTAAAAATTATGGCCATTGTGCAAATGAATGTAGAAAAAACAAAATGACATGGGTAATAAACCTAGTGTAAATTTTACAAAAGAAAATCAGAATGAAGGAAATGTGTTTTTAACTCATAATGTAGCACAAGAAAAACAAGAAGATGTATGGTTCTTAGATTCAAGTTTAGTAACCATATGAATGGAAACATAGCAATGTTTTCCAATCTAGATGAGAGTGTAAAATCTAAAGTGACAACGGGGACTGATAGCAAGGTCTCTGTCATGGGGAAAGGAAGAGAGAACATACTGAAAAACAAGGGAGAGAAGAATTTTGTGTCAGATGTCTATTATGTATCTCGCTTGAAACTTAACCTTCTAAACATTGGACAGCTCCTCCATAATGGCTACAATGTGTTTTGTAAGAATTATGTGTACACAATCATGGATTTACCTCCAACTAGACAGGTCATTGAAAAAGTGCATATGACAAGAAATAGGATGTTTCCTCTCAAGATCAGATTAGACTTGAAGGAAGGAGGTTTTGTAGTATCAGTCACACAAGAAGTCTTTCAAGAAGAGGTGAAATATGAGAACTGATTATGGCATTTGATATTTGAACATCTCAATTTCAAAGGATTGAATATCTTGTGCAGAAAAGGTATGGTACATGGATTACCACTCATAAAGAAATGAAATAGCCTATGTGAAGGCTGCATCTTGGGCAAACGACACAAAGAATCATTTCCAGCAGAAAAGAGTATAAGGGAAAAGACACCTTTGGATATTGTCCAAAAATATTTATGTGGCCCAATGAAAATGTCATCATTAGCTCGTAGTCACTACATGTTGAGATTTATAGATGACTACACAAGGAAGGCATGGTTCTATTTCCTAAAACAGGAAAGTGATCTTTTTGAACAATTCTACCACTTCAAAGCTCTTTTTGAGAATCAAAGTGGACACTACATAAAAGTGTTGAGAACTGATAGAGGTGGAGGGTATATCTCCAAAGACTTCCTATGTTTTTGTAGGGAGCATGGGATTCACAAGAAGTTTACCACAAGGTATACACTTGAGCAAAATGGTGTAGCAAAAAGAATGAAAAGGACCATCATGGACATGGTAAGAAGTATGTTGAAGGAAAACAATTCTCCAAATGAATATTGGGCAAAAGCTGTCAATTTTGCAACTTATATCTTAAATAGATGTCCAACCAAAGCTGTTATGAACAGTGTTCCAGAAGAACCATGGAGTGGAACAAAGCATTTTTTCACTCACATGAGAGTGTTTGGATGTGTGGAATATGCATGTTCTGGATCAGTTAAGGAAGAAGTTGGACAACAAGGGCGAGAAATGTATATTTGTTCGATACAGTGATGAATCCAAGGCTTACAAGCTCTATCATCTATCAACCAAGAAAGTAATAATAAATAGAGATTTTTAGTTCATTAAAGAAGAAGCTTTGGATGGAATTTTAGAGAAGAGTGTAAATGTGAAGACATGTATTTCACATGAAGACAAAGGGGAACTGATAGCAAAAAATAATTCCTTAATGGTGGCTACTCGTCCACCTACACAAGCTCAAGAGAGCAGACCATAATAAAGGAATAAAACAATAGTGGAAAACCAAGGAAGTGCTTCTCCAAGCACACCACAAGGATCAACAACTCCCTCGATTTCAAGTGCAACTCCAAGCACATCTTCAGCAAATACAAGAAGACCAAAACTTAGAAATTTAAGTGAAATTTAAGAGAAAGATGAAATAAATAGTAATGCTGGTCTAAATTCTTTACTTTCTGTATTTTTTCATGTTGATGACCCAATCCATTTTGAAGATGCAGTCAAAAAGACAAATGGATTGAAGCAATGACTAAAGAGATAGGAGCAACAGAAAAGAATGACACATGAGAGTTAGTGGACCTCCCACAATGAAAAGAATTTATTGGAGTGAAATGGGTCTATAAGACCAAGAGCAACATTGAAGGTGAGATAGAGGAAACATTTGCACATGTTGCCTGGATGGAGACGGTGCGGACATTGTTGTCAATAGAAACACAACAAAAATTGAAATTTTATCAAATGGATGTGAAATCAACATTATTGAATGGAGTGTTGAAAGAGGAGGTGTATGTTGAACAACCTCCTAGCTATGAAATAGAAGGCCAAGAACACAAAATGTGTAAGTTGAGGAAAGCTATTTATGCGCTAAAGCAAGCACCAAGAGCATGGTACAGTAGGATTGATGCTTACCTGATGGACAATGGGTTTGACAAGTGTGATGGTGAACCCACACTCTACATCAAATAAAATGATGGTAAGATCCTTATTGTTTTTTTGTATGTAAATGATTTGATTTTCAGAGGCAATCATGTTTCTCTCATTGCTGATTTTAAAGCAGTCATGAAAAGTGAATTTGAAATGACTCACTTGGGTTTGCTAAGGTATTTTTTGGGAATATAAGTAAAGCAAATAAAAAAGGGGATTTTTATCTCCCAATAAAATTATGTTGAAGAATTTTTAAAGAGGTTCAATATGAAGAACATCAAGCCATCAACAACTCCAACTATCATGGGGTCAAAGTTGAGCAAGGAAGATTACAGGAAGAATGTTGATCCGACATTGTACAAAAGCATGGTTGGCAATTTAATGTATTTGAATGCAACTAGGCCTGATATAATGTATGCAGTAAGCTTGATATCCAGATTCATGGAGACACCTAAAGAGACACATTGACAAGCAAGCAAGAAAATTTTGGGGTATGTAAATTAGTTGTAAGTTAGCTTTTAAATGATATGCAATGAAATATTATTCACTGTCTTATAGCAGCCCTATGGAAGATTCTAAAATATATTTACAACAAAGGAACAAAGATCTTCCAATAATAGACATGGCTAAGAAATTTGTATCCATGACTTTTAGGTATGCATAAAACAATAAAAACAAGATGACATCAACTTTAATAAATTTAATTTTTTTAAAGATATAATATAGATTGATATCTTCTAAATACAAGATTTGAGAATGATTTAATAAATAATAATTTTGAGGGCATTGAGAAAGATCAATAAGTGATTAATATCCTTCGTGTTATTGTGTGAGGGTTTATTAATCAGTGCAATTTAAGGTAATACTATAGTGTAAGAAATGCATTGTGGAGGATAAAAGGAGGTCGATTATATATATATATATATATATATATATATATATATATATATATTGTTTGAGAAACACCAAACCTTCGTCTCCAAGGGGTTCAATTTAAACAAAACAAGCCCCCTAATAAAAAAAACAGTGTAGGAAAGGTTCAAACAAGAAACATCCGATCGTGGAAAATATCCCTTAAAATTACGCACATCAACAACCGAATTTGGCATGACTAAAATGTGACCTGCTGTCTTGGTCTACAAAAATTTTCAGTTAATTGCAGGTCATGGAATTCTAGAACAATTTCATTTTCCTCAAATGTGTTGGATTTATGTGTTGGATACTGATTTGAAAATGTAGACGCAATTTTGAAGATACATAGGCTAATTGTCCATACCTTCATTTGTTGATATTGGCAGAGGGTTTCTTTTCTTTTTCGAGAATATTCCCAATATACAAAATGTGATGCCACAGATGGCTTTGAGTTGCTGGTGTCGAACATGTGGAGAGTTGTGTAGACTGTACTTATGTAGAAAGTTTCCTGAACATTCCAAAACTCATATTTTTAGTTCCCTGTAAATTACTATCATCCAACAGGTATAATTTATCATAATTTATCCAATGAATTTGAATGGAGAAGAGTCAAACCATATCCTTATGACCATTAATAAGAGAAACAATTTAATATTACTGGAAAACTTGAATTATTACGAACAAAATGATAGGGATTAAAAAAAAAAAATTTGAATTAATTTAGATTTTTTATTTATTTTCTCGTATTTAAATTGTTTCAAAACAATTAAAAGAATTCAATTTGAAAATTTGTCGAACAATCATTTTTATTTTCCTCATGTTCTAATAAAAGCAAGACATAACATTAAACTTTTTTTTTTTTGGTTTAATATGGTGCATCAATAACCTCTTGGACTAATATAAGGGAGTCCCAGGATCAATCCTATTCCAGCAACCTGCAAGATAGATACACCAATTCTTTATGATTTAGCAAGAGTCGAGAGATATGGGGGAGCCTACTCCTTAAGCCGAGATCATAGAAGGACAATATCCTCAATGAAATTTGAACCTAAGTCTCGTGAATTTCCCCAACAAAACTTATCGTTAAACCACATATTACTGTATTACCATGAAACCTCATTACACACCGCATCCACTAGTTGATGAAGAGCAGGCTTTTGTGCCTCCCTTACGACGTGTAAAAAGATCCGTAAACTTGGGTGTAATGACTTAATTGTTCTTTCATAAGCCTAATAGATAGATATCATAAGATATGGTCATTCTACAGCCACACACATATTCTAGCTGCTACAAACATATTCCGGCTGCTACAAGCCCCAACGACTCCACACCATCTTTCCAATAGCTCGCTCAAACAAATGTCATGTCCTAAGCTCAACACTCCGTTATCGTCCCACAAGCAGGGCCATGAAAGATTATCTTCCACAAAAAATGGTATGGGTTATATCCTATTTCGTTTTACCAAATCTCTTGGTCAAATCTAATCTTAAAAAAATATTGATGCCTTCAAGTATTATGGGTGGTCTCGATTTGATTTGTCATCTTATATGGATTGTCCTGTTTACATTGAATGGAAGTGCTAACGAATGGTATCATACCAAAATCATCTCTACAAGGTAAAAAGATATTGGTGGTTAGTTATAATTAAAATTATCAAAATTGATTTATATTTTAATTATGATAAAATAAGTAATATTTCATTAAATATATATGCAAGAGAAGTGAGATCGATATTTTCTTAAAATCTAGAAATTGATGACAATGATTTTATTAAAATCGAGAGATTAAGAACACAAAGATGAAACATAAAACTTAAATGAAAAATACCATATATAATCAACAAATTTTATTTATTTTTATAATTTCTTTCTCTATTTTTTCCATATTAATGATTTTACTCTATTTCATATTAATGAAATAGACTTGAATTTTCATATAATATAATATAATATATTGTAATAAAGTGATATTGATATCCTCATACTCTTTGAAATATATATTAAATAATTTTTTTATTTTAAAACATATAATACAAATGCTAAATCCAAAAATTTTATAATTATACATTAATATCCGCTAAATACAATATTTGAAAAATATGTAATAAAGGATAAGCTCGAATGGATTGAGAAATGATTCAGTAAATAATTACTATGTATGAGGGGAATTCAAGCAGCTTACTTTATTTTCTTGTTCGAGAATTTATTAATTCAACTAAAAAAAAGTTGTGAAAAAAAATAAAATACTAGAAAGTGCCACAAGAAGGGGAAAAGGAAGTCGAATCATATATATATATATATATAACACCAAACATATAGTAACACAAAACCTTTGTCCCCAAGTGGTTCAATTTAAACGAAACAAAACCCATTAAAAAAACAAAAAACAATGTGCAAGGTAGGTAGATATAAGAAGCCTACGATGGTCACCAGAATTGACTCAAAATTTCATAAATCAACACTATCTGAAAATTGCATTTAGCATGACAAAGATCGAACGTGGTGCCTCCATCCACACAATAAAATCGATTTATTGCATGTTATGTATTTTTAGAACAATTGCATTATCCGCAAAGATGCGGGAGGATTTGGTAGACGCAATCATGAGGTGAGCTTTCTTCTTTCAGAATATTTCCACCGTACAAGATGTGATGCCACAACTGGCTTTCTGGTGCCAACGATGATCTTGTGAAGATCTGTTTAGACTGTATTTATGTACGGGGCAAAGTTTTCCCTAAACATTTGACCACAACGAAAATTATTTAACCGATGAATTTGAATGACCAAGAGTGAAACCTAATCGCAATGACTATTATATCAGAAAAGAAAATAAAATAATTGAATATGGACAAATGGATTTATTCATTTCATTTTGGGAATTTGGGGAATCGAACGGGTATGACGGTCTTATTGAATTACCAACCTTGATGAGACCAATACTTACGACAGTTGCATTTGAAAAACTAAAATAAAATAATGGTCAAAATAGTTTAAAAAATAAATCCTTGAGAGAAACTGGAGCAATTAAAGGCCACTACACCATCATGTCCAATATAGAAAAAACATTAATACGTAAAAATATTTTGATTAATGATGGGAAAAAGTGAATTATTAAAAGCAGTTTAATTAGATGGTGATTGTCAAAAAAGAAGATCATAGCTCTAATTGATCTAACATTTTGATTTATTTTCAAAAATGTGAATAGTTTTAAAACAATTAAATCAATTCAATTTGAAAATTTAACAAAAAATAAATTGTATTTTTCACATGTTCTCATACAAACGGGACATACAAAATGCCATAAAACCCAACTGCCACACACCATCCACTAGTTGATGATGAGGAGGTGTGTTCTCCGTTCCCTGTAAATTCCAAGGAGGTTGTATATCCCTTACCTTCCGAGGTCAACAGAAGCCTGAAACTAACTCATTTCATACAAAACACAAGTAACTTAAGCGTACTATAAACTGGTTGTTCCTCAAAGCTGAGGTTAATAGCAAAGGGTCACCACTTGAATAAAACCTCGGGTAGGATAGGCGAAGTGGGGATAAAAATTTGTCCCTTTTGAACCTCCATCATCGGTTATTCCTAATGTTTCCACTGCCAGTAACGTTCATATATCTTCTCTTTTTGCTTCTGCATGGGTCTCGATTTACATTATTTCTGGCATATTACTTTACCCTTATGTGATAATTTATGTACCATTTTCGGCAAATGAAGAGATTTCAATATCGACTCCTAGAAACTATTTTTCCCAAGTTTATGTTTGTGATCTTTTTTAACGTACCTGCACGAGAGATAGATAATGGTTGATTTGATTGATTGGCATTAGTGAATTGGCCATTACAATTCGAGACGTCTCGATGGAAAAATGGATATACAAATAAGATACAACCGGACTAAATCAGTAAATACTATGGCAGGATTAAAAAGAATATTTACAACTACGTGGTGTACTATAGTGATTTTGAAGGACCAAATATTTGTTTCTATGTTGTATCCCATCAAGCCGTCATACTCACAAATCCGTAGGAAGGTAGAAGTGGTGGGCACAAATATGGAGCCCATTTTGGAAAGACGACAATGGGAATATTATCTTCCAATTCAGGTTCTGAGTGCCGAAGTTTCTAGAAAAGCATTTCAAATTCAATGATGATATTTTAAAAATGAATCTACAAGTCAATTTTCAGACTTTTTCTTCACATCTTCCACACATATTTTCTTGTTGGTATTGCCTAAAATTTAAAATCAGGTATGTTGTCTTGCATGAAATTTGATATGCTATTTGAAATCCTAAAGATTGGACCTAGAGGTTTTTTTACTATGATCTTTACCAACCTAGAGGTCAAGGGAGAGGATTTTTTAAAATGGGCAATAAATTTTTTACAACGCGAGCTTATTTATGCGATTCTGGGAAGAACCTGGATCAATAAAGTTCATGGCGGCTCTGGTTTGGTTTTGGATGTTCACCCTTCTAGTACAATTTTGGGACCCACAAATCGTAGAAGGAATTGGAAACTCAATATGTCGATTTGTTTAAGTGATTGAATTTACATGAAGGATGATACACCTTGTATGCAATGATATGTGCCTATATGAATATCACTGAGCGCCTTCGAGAGTTCATTGAGCTAGAATATCAGGATGAAGTATGGAAGCAACCCCTCGAATATGAGCACATTATATTATTACGTTGGAAATTCCATGAATATGGCTATCTGTTCCGACACTTCCCTAAAAAAATATGGGGTAAAATGGTCCAAGAAAACCACAAAAGAAACCTTAAGACTCGAGACGAGAATGAGGGTTTCCAAGTCATCACCAACAAGAAGAAGAATAGAAAATCGCCTCTGACCAATGCCCAGGAAACACAATGTAAGAACCAGGCCAGTGATAACAGATAAGAAGTTTTGGTGAAAGACAACGAGTGACAAAAAGAACCGACCAAAATGGTTTACAATGAAGGAGGGATGACCTCGCCCAAAAGAAATAGTAAAACAACAATAAAATCTTAGGATGAATGAATAAATCGGGAGGGGGAGGAAAGGGTGAAATATTAAGAGATTATGGAGTGATTTGGTAGGATCCAAAAATAGAAGTGGCCTTGAAAATAGCTCAAAAATCAAAGTCATCAGGTAGAGGTGAAAGGAGGACCCGATCGTAGTGTTCGCCACCTTGATTCCAACAGTGTGAACAACATTCAAATCTGAGTTTGTATGACCAATTTATAGCTTGTAAAATTTTTGGTCAAACTTGGTCAAGTGACAAGATTAATGAGGCAACAATTTAGCAACGACCTGATGCACAAAATATCGCCACTCAAACAACTGAATTTGTTTCCTACTTAATTTTCCTAGTGACCCTTATTTTCCAGCGGATTTAAAATTTCCATGTTGTTTCATAAAAACAAAAAAAATAAAAATATGGGTGGTGGGCTGCCACCCCCACCACCCCACAACACCACTTTTCAACAAGACCATAGGTGGCAGGACTTGAACCTGCCAATCCATCCTAGATGGTTCACCTCCCTTGCGCCTCCAAATGGCCACCATTCAAATTTAAAATGCGCCAAGTGTAAAATAAATGCACCATGGGGGTCGGCAGGGTCAGAAACCCCGACCTCCCCACGCTACTTTGAGCACTTTAACCAATGAGCTAATGACCCCGCTTGGTAATATCTTCCCATAAACCTATATAAGAATTTAATCGATCATTCAACTAAGGGAAGAGTTGTGGAGGATGGGAGGAATCCTTAGCGGAGGAGGAGCAGAAACATGAGCGAGGAATAAGTTGGATTCTAGAAAGATTCCCTTAGAGGCCCATAGGTGTTTGTGATAGAATTCGACAAATTTATAGTCGATTTTTCACAATTTAACAAAATGAATTCAGTGGTGATGTCAATTTCTCTATCTAAGCTCTCTAGGTTTACGCCATCATCTGGATTGGAGGTATAAAGGTCATTTTTGTAAAGTTTCTTATAACTGATTTCTTTGATGCCACTTAATAAAAAAAGGCCTCCTCAATATTGAGTAGGGTCCGAAGACATAAGCCACATTAGATTAATTTCATAATCAATTAGTTGTGTCTTTGATATCATGTTTTCTTATGTTTTCTCTGCTTATTTTCATGTGGTTTAATTTACTTGGTCAATATACTTTGTTAAATGTAATTATAAATGCATCCTTGAAGTAAAAGATTTTGGGTCAAGTTTGGTAGTAGATTGGGTCTTCTTGATGTGAGTTGCAAGAGTGAATGCTAACCAGGAAGAAGCTCCGAAGAGGTGAAGGAAAAAATAAATCCTTTGATCTCGAAGAGAGATAATGGTAGATGATGATGCATGAGATGAGGAAGAAAGAAAATTTTGGAGGATCTTCTTCGACATGGAAGACAAAGTTGACAAGTTATTCACAAAATATGAGAAGACAATCGAGCATGAGAAGAACGAGTCTGAGGATCATGAATCGATACACCAAGAAGGTGGAGGAGGAGATCCTCCTCCCTCTCCATCTACTAGTGACAATTATTCTTCTTCCTATTCTTATCATTCTAACAGGAATTAGATTAATGCATCTAAAAATCCCTCTTTCATGCTGGATGTCAAGTTTGGTTTACATGTATTTAGTGGATAATCTAATGCATAAAAACTAGATAACTAGATAAGACAGGTTGAAGTGTATTTTCGTTTACAAAAAATCAAAGAGGATGAAGCCAAGGTCGAGCTAAAATTCCTTTGATTGAATGACATTGTTCTCGTCTTGTGGGAAGGAAAGTTGTAGCATGGTGGTAAGAATAGTCATCAACCTCTTTCGTCTTTGTTTGAGTTCATTTCTGCTTTAAGGGGACAATTTTATGCATTGGATTACAGACAAAAAGCCATAATGGAACAACAACATTTGAAGCAAATTAAAGGTAAAAATGTTCACAATTTTATAGAGGAGTTTAGGAAACAAGCACCAATATCGAATGTTCCAATAGACATTCCTGAAACACTTATGACATATATCGACTCTTTTCATAGTTATTTGTGTCATTTATTATTATTATTTAAACCTAAAACTCTTAATGAACCTAGTGTGAAGGTTATGAATCTTGAAAGAATGGGGACCATATCAAACTCACCAAGGAAATCTAGCCACCTTGCTTGTCTAGCATTTCATTCGAGCTGGGTAAATAAGTATTTCAAACTTATGTGATCTATCATTAATATGTATTTCTTTCCCAACAGAGAATGTCTCCACATTTTTAGTGCATGTATAACAACAACCATTTCTAATTCATATACTGCATAATTATGTTAATGTTTATTTAGTTTTTGTGATTTATAAGTTATTACTGCATTGTCTAACAACAATACTCCTACTAGCCCCTGTATAAAAGCATCGGTACATACTACAAATTATTTTTTTGGATCAGCAATTTTCAGTATAGGTGCAATAGTTAATTTCTATTTTAGTTATTCAAAACTACTTTGACACTTTGTTCTCCACTCAAAATTTACTCCTTTTTTCTGCAATGATGTAATGGGGTAGTCTAATGCAGAAAATCCTTCCACAAATCAACGGTAGTATTTGACAATACTCATGAATGATCATATTACTGGTACATTTGTGGGTACATGCAAGTTAAATATTGCTTTTACCTTTTCCGGATCTACCTCGAACCCATCCTTAGAAATGACATGAACTAGATTGTTAGGTCCCTATATTACTAGTTTAGTCCCTTATTGTTATTAGTGTAGCCCGTTTATTTTTATTGTTGTAACCCTGTAACCCCGATATTGTTATTATTGTGCCCTTACATTGTTATTGTTAGGTCGGCTAGGATTATATTGTGGGCCCATGGACTCCTATATATAGAAGGAGGTTTTGGTCATTTGTATCATCCAAGAATTGTTCATTTATGTAATGTATTGGAGGTTTTCCCCTCTAAGTAGCTATTTCTAAGGCATTGATCTCTCTTTTCTTCTATTTTTGGAGCTGGTTTCAGAACATTTGGTATCAGAGCTTTGGATTCTAGGGTTTCGATGCTCCAAACAAAGTCATCCTATAATTTTCGCTATAACTTTTTTTTTCATGAGGGTTTACAAGCTGAAATTTTGATAGAGAAAAAGCCGTAACCCGAGAACATCACGAAAAAATTTCGTAGCTGATTCACCATATTTTCAAAGATAGGGTCTGGGGAAGTTAGGGGATTTTTCTGTGCTCCTAATTTCTCTCATCTCAAAGAGGTGATTGTGGGAAAATATTAATAACTCTCTCTATGAGCATCGGATTGGAATTCTGTAAATATTGGTTGCAATTAAATGGACTATAGTTTCCTTTCTATCAATTTCAAATTAAAAGGAGGAAACAGTGACACATGGCAAGTCGTACAAGTTCGCTCTACTAAACAAGTCCATAATTAGGTCATTGTGGAAGATTTGACATAACTTTGTCTTCAATAATCCAAATTAGGTCAGACCTATGGCATTCGAAAGAATATTCAGAGGGCTACTATAGGACCGAATTTCAGATATTGAAGATCCAAAATCACAGAGATAATTTAGTTTCAATATAGAGCTCCTCAAAATCAAGAAAAATGTGTGTTGTTTTTTCGAATTGCATAAGTCTTGTTTGAAAAATCAATTTGAATTGATTCCAAGGGAATATTGTAGAACAAATATCAGTATTGGGTCCTAAAATGCCCCCTAAAAAGAATTAAACACCCATTAATCCTTTAGAGGGCTCTACTACGACTCATGAAGATGAAGAAGTGCAACATGAATATATCAAAATTATAAGAGCAAGTGCACCAAATTTCGCTTCTCTCAAAGAGAAAAAATGTAAAGTTTATAAAGGTGTGGAAGTCATTATGATGTGTTTGGAAGAAAGGAATGAAGCTAAGATGGATGACATGGAAGTCACACAGGAAGCTAAGATGGATGACATGAAAGACAACATGGAAAACATGAAGAATGATCTAAATGCACACATGGAAGGTTTGACAAAGTTGATACAAGAAATGTTTCCTAATGCCGAAAAGATAGTAGAGGAAACTAATGATGAGAACAAAATAAATGTTAACCATGATTTCATAAACTCTAATGTTGAATGGAAGAAGCACCATATTCCAAAGATGGATATGAAGAAGTTTGATGGCAAGGATCCCCTAACATGGATACTACAGATGGAGCAATATTTTGATCTCAATAATGTGCAAAACACACAAAAGGTACTCATTGCAACTTTACATTTAGAACAAAATACATTTGTATGGTATAGATGGCTTTGCTCCCGTAAAAAAATTGTCGCTTGGTCAATTTTTACGGAGGAAATGATAGCACATTATGAGGATACAAAAAGAAACACCTTCTTTAGCCAATTGATAAATCTCAAACAAAAGGGTTTAGTGGGGCAGCACATTGAGGACTTCCAAAAATTGAATATAAGGGTAACTGATATTCCAGAGGGACACAGGATTGATCTCTTCCTAGGCACTTTAAATGATAACATCCAACATGAAGTTCGCGTTTTGGAACCTGATTCATTGGAGAAGGCATTCAGGTTGGCAAGAAAAGTTGAATGTAAAATTATGGCGACAAGGAAGCCTACCACTCAATTCTATAAAGAAGGAAGTGTTGCTACGCCTAGATTTCCACAACCTACAAGCTTGACACCACAACAATTGGAAGAAAAAAGAGAAAAAGGGCTTTGCTACAGTTGTGATAGCAAATACACTAAAGGTCATAAGTGTGCTGAGAAGAAATTATTTTACATAGATTGTGAAGAGGAAGAAGAAAATGAACAAGAATTTTCAAAAGAAGAGGATATACACCAGGAACCAACCCTAGAAGAGGAAGAAATGAGTCTGACCATATCGTGTAATGCATTGGCAGGAATTACCACTCCTCAAACTCTCAAGATAGAAGGACATATCAAGAAGAAAAAGGTAATAGTGTTGATTCATTCAGGTAGTACCCATAATTTTATTCATTGTAAGGTAGCCAAGGAATTGAATTGTTTCCTATACCCAACACCAGAATGTCAAGTGATGGTTGCAAATGGAGGAACTATAAATTGCTCTGGAAAATGCCATAATATCAAGCTAACCATGGGGGAGTATGTATTGAATAGTCCAATGCTTTCCATTCCTATGGGAGGTGTTGATGTTGTACTAAGAGTACAATGGTTACAATCTTTGGGGACGGTAGCTTTTAATTTTCAAGAACTTTTCTTGAAATTTTTTTCAGAAGGAAAGGAAGTCGAATTACGGGGTATCGCAGGGAAGCCAGGAAGAATAATAAGCTCTAATGTTATGACAAAGCTTCTAAAGAAAGAACAGTGAGGCGTAATTGCACAATTATGCTCACTAGAAGTTCCAATATCAAAATCATCTATTTCTGCAGATCTCCAACAAGTCTTGGACAATCATTCCAAGGTGTTTGAAACTCCCAAAGGACTCCCACCTATTCGTGATCATGATCATGCTATTCATTTGATTCCAGGAAGTGTTCCTCCAAACATCAGGCCTTATAGATATCCTTACTTCCAAAAGAGCGAAATTGAACGTATGATTATAGAAATGTTAGAGGCGGGTATAATTCAACCTAGTCAAAGTTATTTCTCTACTCCTATAGTATTGGTACACAAGAAGGATGGATCATGGCAAATGTGTCTGGATTATAGGGAGCTCAATAAGCTCACCATTAAAGATAAAGTTCCCATTCCTGTGATTGATGAATTATTGGATGAATTACATGGAGCAATTTATTTTACCAAGTTGGATCTTCGTTCAGGATATCATCAAATTAGAATGAAGACTAAAGATATTCCAAAAACAATATTTCGAACTCATGAGGGTCATTATGAATTTTTGGTCATGCCTTTTGGCCTTACCAATGCACCTTCTACATTTCAAGGGTTGATGAATTCCATTTTCAAACCCTTCCTTAGAAAATTTGTGCTAGTATTTTTTGATGATATACTGATCTACAGCAGGTCTTGGAAGGATCATGTTGAACATGTTGACAGGGTGCTCAAACTATTGCAGGAGAAACAATTATATGCAAAAACATCCAAATGTTTCTTTGGAGTACAAAAGGTGGAATATCTGGGTCATATTGTATCTCACGAGGGTGTTAAAGTAGACCCTAACAAAATTAAAGCCATTAAGGAATGGAAAGTCCCCACAACCATAAAGCAGTTGCGAGGATTTCTCAGGTTAACAGGGTATTATTTCAAGTTTGTTAAGAATTATGGGAGAATAGTAGCACCTCTAACAACATTATTGAAGAAAGATGCATTTTCATGGACTCCTGAAGCAACTAAGGCCTTTGAACATCTTAAAGAGGCAATGTGCCTAGCACCGGTGTTAGCTATGCCAGACTTCACAAAAACATTTATTGTGGAATGTGATGCCTCAGGAAATGGAATTGATGTTGTTTTAATGCAAGAAGGAAGACCCATTGCTTTTGAAAGTCATCCAATCAAAGGAAAGTATTTACAAAAACCTATTTATGAGAAGGAAATGTTAGCAATACTGCATGCACTAAAGAAATGGCGAACTTACGTAATGGGAAGACACTTCAAGGTAAAAACTGATCATGATAGTCTTAAACACTTTTTGGAACAAAGACTATCTTCAGAAGAGCAGCAAAAATGGGTCAAAAAGATGTTGGGTTATGACTTTGAAATAATCTACAAAAAAGGAAAGCTTAATGTTGTTGCAGATGCACTCTCAAGAAATAATGAAGAGGTGGAAGCATTGCTTTGTGCCATTTCTATTATCCAACCAGATTGGATAACCGAAGCAAGAGATGAATGGAAGAAGGAGGAAGAAGTGTGGACACTCATTCAAAAGTTGCAGCAAGATCCTAGTACATCTGATACATTTAGTTGGAAAAATGATTCCTTATGGTACAAAGATCGCTTATATCTTTGTAAGAATTCCCAACTAAACAAAATATTCTTCTGGAATTTCACACTTCTCCTTTAGGAGGACACTCAGGATTTTTAAAAACTTACCACAGGGTGAAGAAAGAATTTTTTTGGGATGGCCTTAAATCTGATATTCAAAAGTTTGTGGCGGAATGTTTTGTTTGCCAACAGAATAAAGTGGAAACAATTAAGACCCCGGGACTTCTACAACCTTTATCCATTCCAAGTCAACGTTGGGAGGAGATTTCAATGGATTTTATCACAGGTTTACCTAAGTCCGAGGGAAAGAGTGTCATCATGGTGGTAGTTGATAGACTTACCAAGTATGCACACTTTTGTGCATTATCTCATCCATTTAAAGCAAGTACAGTTGCTACTACATTTATGGACACAATTCAAAAGCTAAATGGAAACCCAAGGGTTATTGTGAGCGACAAAGATCCCATTTTTACTGGAAATTTTTGGACGGAGTTATTTTCTTGTTTGGGTACTCAATTAGCTCATAGGTCATCTTATCATCCTCAATCTGATGGTCAAACTGAGATAGTAAATAAATGTTTGGAAGGATATATTCGTTGTTTTGTATCTGATAAACAAACACAATGGGTCAAGTGGTTACCTCTCGCTGAATGTTGGTATAACACTTCCTTCCATACTGCAGCAAAAATGACCCCATTTATGGCACTTTATGGATATCATCCACCATCGATCACATCATCTTTAAGGGAAAATTCGAAGGTTCAAGCAGTGGAAGATCACATCGAGCATCAGCAAGAAGTTCTCCAACACTTAAAGGATAACCTGAATTTGGCACAAAATCGAATGAAACAACAGGCAGATCAACATCGCAGCGAGAGAAGTTTTGATGTAGGAGATTGGGTATTTTTACAACTACAACCATACAAACAAATGTCCCTCAAGCAAGCTAAGAAGGATAATAAATTATCGCCAAAGTACTATGGTCCTTACAAGGTGTTGCAAAAGATTGGTACTATGGCATACAAATTGGAGCTTCCTGCTTCTTCGCGAGTACATCCAGTTTTCCATGTTTCATGCTTCAAGAAGGTTATAGGTGAAAATCTTCCAGTTCAAACAGTATTGCCAGAACTTGATGGGGAAGGGAAAATCATATTGGAACCTGAAGCAGTCATGGAAAAAAGAACTCGACAACTACGGAATCGATCAATTTCAGAGTATCTCATCAAGTGGAAGAACTTTCCCACTGAAGATTCTACATGGGAGGATGAGAATTTTATACAGAAGCACCCAGAGCTACTCAAGCATTGAGGACAACACTTTTTTGAAGGAGAGGGGCATGTTAGGTCCCTATATTACTAGTTTAGTCCCTTATTCTTATTAGTGTAGCCCCCTTATTGTTATTGTTGTACCCCTGTAACCCCAATATTGTTATTATTGTGCCCTTACATTATTATTGTTAGGTCGGCTAGGATTATATTGTGGCCCCATGGACTCCTATATATAGAAGGAGGTTTTGGACATTTGTATAATCTAAGAATTGTTCATTTATGTAATGCAATGGAAATTTCCCCATCGAAGAGGTTGATTTATAAGGCGTTGATCTCTCTTTTCGTCTATTTTTGGAGTTGATTTCATAACACAGATATTGGATCATGGTTTTATAAAATTCAATTTTTCTAAGTTTTGCATATAGTTGATGTTATCTAAGGGTTTGCAGTACTATTATAAGATGTTCTTGGTGTTATTATTCATTTATGGAGTATACAAAAATATCATCTATGAATACTAATAAAAACGTATCTAGATATTTATGCAGAACATTTTTCATTAAGCACATGAATGTAGCAGGGGCGTTTGTGAGTCCAAAGCGTAGGACTATAAACTCATAATGTCCATATCTAGTTCTAAAGGCTATTTTGTTGATGTCTTCATATTTAATTGGGAGTTGGTGACATACAAATCTCAAATCAATTTTTTAGAATATGGTGGCTCCACTTACTTGATCAAACAGATTGTGTATTCTTGGAAGAGGATATTGGTTCTTGATAGTTAACTTATTTAATTATCTGTAGTCTATACACATCCAGAAAGTGCCATATTATTTCTGAAAAACAACGCTTCTACTCCCCACAAAGACACACTAGGTCTAATGTACCCTCTGCCTAATAATTCTAGTAATTGAAGTTTCAACTCTATTATTTCAGAAATTCTCATTCTATATGGTGCCCTAGAAACTGGGGTAGCTCCTACTACTAGTTCATTGGAAAAATAAATGTCTCTTTTAGGGGGTAGATGAGGGATTTCTTATGAGAATGCATCCCTAAATTCCTTGATTACAGGTAAGATTTTTTCAACCTCATTTTCTATTGGCTTTCCCAAATCCTCAACTTGGATAACATAACCTTGATAGCCTTTTCTTACTATAATTTTAAGTAGCAATGCAAAAGTATTTTTAACAGGGATTGGTTTTGTTCTTCCTTTAGGAATTACAGATTTTCCTACAACATCTGTGAAATTCATTGTTTTATCTAAGGAATTTACTATTTCTTTCTCTTGTTCTAGCCAATCCATTCCTACTAATATATCATAAGATCCTAGAGGGGGAATGTTTAAATGGAGTTAATTTCTATATCCATTTAAATTTATAGAAGTTTTGGGGAGTTTATGAGTTACTTTCCTCTTTGTTCCTGTAGCTAGCTATACTAGCCAAGAGTGCTGAATTTTTTCTGATTTTAATTTACATTTTTCCACTATATACAGGCTAATATAACTTAAATTTGCTCTTGGATCGATTAAAACAAAAACAGGTTGGTCAATAATCATACCTTCAATTTCAATCATTGTTCATTGGTGTTCAATATGTGTGTCTTCTAATGTAGGATTGATCCAAGAAATATTGCGGGAAATGTCATTTATTGTAGTTCCTTCTCGTACTGCTTGAATATTGTGGATATTCTGGATCGTTCAAGTGTTGTGTTCACAGTCCCGCAACATATGAGGTTCTCGTCACTCCCAACATTTTAATGGTTATTTCACTTTTACTACTTCTCTTTTGATGTTTGTTTCCATTGGTTTGGAACTAGTGTGGGATTGTGCTGTCTTATTTTCCCCACTCTTATTAAATTTTTTACGCTGGTGGGTTTTTCCAAAAAAAATTAGATAGGCTTGTTTTGATTTTTTGTGCTTAACTCCCCTTTCCCTTTCTCTTTATTCTGTCAGTTTTTTAGCTAATCATTTCTACCTTTAAATTGTTGGTAGCATAGTGTTACTTTTAAAAAAAAATCATACATTGATTTAGGATTATCAAATTAAAATATTTATCCATAGATGGTAGGTAGGAAATTCAGAAATCGTTGTATTTTGACCTTTTCTTCCATGATGTAAGGCACATAGTGAAGTAAATTTGTAAATTTTGTCACAAATTCATCAATAGTGAGTTTTCCAAGCCTCAGTTCATGAAATTCCTTCGCTTTGTCATCATAATACCTCTCACTAAGGTATCTATATTTCAATTCATTTTTAAATTATTCCCATGTAATAGTCTTTTCATCAAGTATATATATAATTTTCGTCCCTTCCCACCAAAGAGTGGCTTTACCTTGTGACTAAAATTCCAATATTTATTTCAAATTAATTACGTATTCATATAACTGGACGTATTTGACCATGTTCAGGAGCCAAGCTTCTGCATCCTCTTCCTTTTCCCCATCAAAGGTTGGAGGCTTAATTTTTTGGAATTCCCCTTGCAACTCCTTTTTATTTCTTGATTTTGATCGAAATTATTCCCCACTATCAGATGTCGGTGAGTTGGGTTCAGTTTATTTTCTCTTTATTTCTTGGTCTTCACTTTGATGACTAGAGTTGTAGGTTAATTCCCTTATCAACCTCTCTTTCTCATTACTCGCCTGTAGAAACCGTTCATTGCTAATCGTTAGCTGAACCATTCCATGTTGCATATTCCTTAACATTTCTAGCATTTGAGCATTTGGATCTGGTGGGGCGCCTCGACCCCCCATATCTACGTATAACTCTCCATCATTATTCATGACAAAAACTGTAACTGTTTATACACTTCAGTCACTGTACATGGAATTTAATCAGTATTTACAATTTTTTTTTTTTTTTTTTTTGACACAAAAAATTAATTTCCCCTATGTTGGGACCCATAAGCCCAGTGTTTTTAATATGGGCTCTGAAACCATTTGTAGCAACTCCCACTAACCAATTTCTTTATTTTATTTTTATACTAATTTTGTTCATGATAATTATTCTATTCTGACATACTCTTCATGTATTAATTTTAATAATCATAATGCAAACTCAAAGTCTGCCTTTGTTTTATTATTTCCATCCTCAACCTCTATCTTGGGTTATATTTTTCTTGGATTAAAATTTATTCCTTAGGTCGATTTATCTAAAAAAATTATTAAAATAATTTTATAATTTCCATACTTATTTTACACTAAAAGGAATTCTCTTATTTGGATTATTATACATATTTTCCATATGTATTTTATCCTAATTCAAACTCCTTTTTATTATTGTTCCCCTTCACCATGTGATAATTTACCATTGTTATAACCTTAAAAAAAACCTTCAAAATACTTTATTCAAGTTATAATTTACCACTTATAACCTTTCCAACTATTATAATTATTATCTGATTAATAATAATGACCCTACCATATTATTCATTGGTGGAAATATAACTTTATGTATGTTACTACATACCCCACCTAATAATTATTCATTTAATACACACAACCCAACAAAATATATTACCCAACAAAAATTTATGTACTCCACATCATTCAACATAGATTTAATTAGGTAATATTCCAGTTCCATTATATAAATTTGAATTTTGATACATAAAGGTTATGTTTAATTTATTTTGCATGACAAGGATATTCGATTTATTAACGATGGGATTATGCCCATGTTGTATTAACTCTTTCTCTGCAACTTTATCTTTTCATTTATAATCCACTTAATAGAGGTACGTTACCATATGATTATCACATGGCCATGGTACTTAGGAGGACACTTGTAGGATGGAGATGAACGGTGGAGATTTATCGAGGAATATTTAGTCATTGAATGTCTTTCGTTAGCCTTTCACAGTTTAATTTGGTTTTTCATTTCATGGTTTTCTTCTTTGATAAGTCTGTGTAAACAGAGAGACCTCTTCAGCATTCTTACGATGATTTTCTATGAGATTGAAGAGAGGATTACTATAATGCCCCCTCACCTCTTATTCTCATGTTGTGCATAATTCAATGGGATCCTGAATTTGTATTTCTACTATTAAACCATCGTTTTCAAATATTAATTACAAGTAAGAAACATTTGTGTCTAAATTCACTATTTTTGTTTTCCCACATTTCTCTTATCTCATTATATCTCTAGCAATAAATTCATTTTCGTTCACAATTTTAATTTTAATTGCATTTTTTTTTTGCATTTGGATTCTTGCTCCATTCCTTGCATCTCCAGCGTATAATTATTGGCCAGAATGATGAGGTAAGTAACCTTTGAAATCGGTTCATGGTTTTTCCATTTAAACTTTTATCAAAACTATGTAACCAAAATGTTATTGGCTGGATTTCTGTTCTTTTAGGTTACTATATCTACAAGTTTTTCCATTATTCGTTCTGTTTCCTTGTACTGAAATAATACCTATGTTTCATATTTAAAATTAGGAATTATCGTATTTACTTACTAGGATTTTTAAATTCATTTTCGGAATTCTGACCTGTGTATATGTATTTCGCATTAGACTCCATTTCATTATGGTTTTCCCTTAGTTTTAATAGATACTTTCAATTCTTTACTGTCACTTACTTTTCCACAATTTTGTATTCTGGGTTTTTGGTAGAAGTTCTCTTAGAGTTCTATCGTTAGATTTTAATGGTACACTATGCTTAAATTTTAGTTTTATCTCTTATATTTACATAGGACATATTTGTATGAATTTTCCTTAGTGTAAATATGAATCTTATCCATCTGTTGTATAAAAATTTTCTACGAACTTTATCAGTATCATTTTGCCTATATATATTTGATTTTTGTTCACCTGAGAGCATAGTTCCTTCTCACCTTGAGAAGACTATCTCCTCCTTTCATGGCCATAGGACACATTCTACTATCGTTGTGGTAAGTTTCCTATTTTTATTTCTCATGCCACTGCACTCGACATTTTGTTATGAAAATGTTTTTCCAAATACATGGTCAATCTTTAAATTAGTTCAACATCATTATAAGAGTTTCCTCCAAGACTTCTGAACTTTTGAAATTTGGACAAAGATATCCAATAGAATATTCAGTGAAGCATATTTATGCTTTGAAACAAAATTCCCTTTCTCTTGATATGTTGTGTACTATGTAATTACATTAATTATTGTTCGATTTTCTCACTTCAAACCTTAATTTTCTTTTCATCATTGAATGTCTCAGTATTTTATAGTGTTAATTGCTCACTTCATATACTATCAAATATTACATGTTCCAGTGAATTTTAAATTTTATATTTAACATTCCTTTTGTTTGTTCTATCATGTATATAATCGTTTATTTCTTCTTTGTAAAATAGAAATGACACAATTATATATGTTATTGTCTATATATATATATATATAATTTATAATTGTTTTACTGATATTCATATTAACTTTGTATAATATCATTTTGACTATATTAATATAGTCCCACTTCTTAAATTAATTTATCTCTAATCACATTTCAGATCTTTATTTATATCATAATACTATGTACATTTAGAGTAGCTTAATTTGAAACTAATACTTACAAAATTTAATCGTGAACACTTAATTTAGAATAATTTTAATTTTGGAATTAATATGGGAATCCTCTTCCGGGACTGTCATGCTCTTTCGCAACTCTGTACAATACTGACCTTCTTCGCGATACCTTTTCCCTCAGGTCAGTATTGATATTTTCCCATTTTTGTATTAATTACTATCAAATATTTAAATATGTTGTTTTTCTTCACTTGTACTTACAGTTTCTTTTGTACAGTAAAAACACATCAATTATGAAGATAATTTCACAGGTATTATTATTTTCTTTGAATTTTCTAAATTTTTCTTTTTCATTTTCGTCATTGAAATTTCTAACTTTAATCGCATTGTTTGTTTGTAGGTTTGTCATATTATTTTCATTCTCTCGTAAGATTCTTTGCGATTAACAGTCACAGTACCTAACTATCAATTTCATCCTATTTCAGAGTGGTCTTCAGAGAAATGGAGGCTCTTCCACCATTTTTTCCACCCTGCATACATTGTATATTGAATTTAGATGATTACTCAAATGAAATTGTAAACAAACATTTGTATAATAGATTTGTATAGATTTATTTTTGTTTCTTCCTACCTCATTTGTATAATAGATTTGTATAGATTTATTGTTTCTTCCTCGGCTCACTAGAGGATTTTATTGAAAAGAATGGCAAAAAAGAAAAAAAAAAAAAAAGTATTATAATACAACTACTTACCTTTTTCTATATTTTTTTTTTTTATATATCACTGATTCTTTGTATGGATGCACATGTATAATAATTTCTATATGACATCATATATATTTCCATTTCTAATTTCAATTTGAATTGTATATTCATAATTCATATGTGTATTATAAAACATGTTGTATATATAGAGTCTATTATATTTATAATTTCATATCTATTGATAATTTTCTCCTATTACTCTAGCTGAAATATATTTATATTCATTGTACATGTACTATAAATTTTCTAGTGAAATTTTAGATATTTAGTTCGGAATTAAACAACAGATTTAGACCTCGAAAAAGGGTTTAGAGATTTTTTATGTTTGTCCTAATGTTCCAATAAGTCTACGCAACAACATAGAAGGATTAATTGTATTCATCTATAGTTAATATCTGTCAAATACATATGACACATAACTTTCTAAATATAGACATTGTACAATACACATAAATTCTATAATCTAATTTGCATAAATTCAATTCTTATAAAATAATATTTTTTGTACATTTCATTCCAGAATTTGATAACTAATAACAACATTAAAAAACATAAAATCTTCACAGAATGTGCATACCACTATTGTAAACATTGTTTTCCTCCCAACCATAATCTTATTCCACAGATCTCCCCCCCGCCCCCCCCCCCCCAAGAGAGAAATTCTTCCTTAGTGTAGGAAACCCCTTTGTCATACTAGGAATAAATTATTTAATCTTATTTTTCCTCAGCCTGTTTCCATAACTGCGTCCAGTTTTTTTGGGAAGTTGTTTCCCTTAGCCGAGACTTTTGTTTTTTTTTTCCACAAAATCTCCTTTTAAAACAAGCTTTTCTTCTTTATAGTTTTATTCTTACCTCTTCTCAGTAACTTTCCACTTTAATAAGGCTTTTATTAGATCATTTTCTCCCATCTAAAAATTTAAATTTTATTTTATTTTTCTCCAAGGATTTCTGGAGAACTTTGGGAAAGTCTTAGGATTCTAGTCCACCCTCATGGATTTGAATTCCTCGTCTCAATTTTACTCTAGTCTTTATACAATAATAGAATTCCACATCCATTTATTAAATTCCAAAATAATATGTCCACACATAGTTTTTCCTTAGGTCCACTTGACCTTTAGATTTATTAACTATCTATAAAAGTTGAAAAATAGGGATAATGCAGTTGCACCCATACTGTGTCTACTTTTTGATGTAATAATGAAACCATATTTGTACCAGAACACTTAGTTATTTTTCTCTAAGTATGGAAATTCCTACCTCAATGATGATATATATTTTCATTGAATGTTTTTACATGTTTTCGACCAGTGTCTCCAATCCAATCCTTGGAATGATAAATTGCTTCACTCTTTAGAAACAATTTCGTAGAATTCACGCTTTATTGGGCAATTTGTTATACATCATTTTGCCACCATGACATTTGACTATCAATATGGGTCTATCGCCATCCATATCATGTTCTCTTACAAGTAAAAAACATTCATTTTCCTGAACCAAGTCTTGGAAATTTATAGAAAAGCTCTTTAAAACCCTTAAAATATTCCCTGCACACTTTTTATAGAGTTTTCTTGCACATGCATTGATGATTCTTCCATTAGTCGCAATTATCGCCGCTTTGTTTGCCACGAAAACTTGTGCACCCCCGTGAAAAGAAATTAAAAATAAAAAGTAGCTTCTAGAATACTAGTCGGTCGAATATTCTCCCAAATGGAAGCCTATAGAGTAACACTAGTTGGAGATTTATCCCTCTACCCATGGAGCTTATCCCTTGGTCAAAAAAACTAAAATCCCTTCATGGGAGTAACTCGTTCCTCTCTTAATAGATTTGAAACTACTTCAATCTCTCTAAAAATTGAACTAAGGTTTTAGGTTGAAGGGTAGAGACTAATTTGTATAGATTCTAGGCTAGAGAAATTTCATAGTCTCTAAGATAGTAAGTTATTGGTAGCATATTGAATATTACACCTTTGTGCATATGACTTAATGTTAGCCATTCTAGAGAGGAAAACTTATCAGACTTAAAAGGACAATGATTTCTTAGACACATGAGAAAAATATGTACAACATCAAGGCATCTAGTTGTAATATTTCTCTTTGTAATTTATGATAATACATATGGATCTCTTTTTCTCATTGTCTTGTTTCTAAATTCATGGAAAATATGTCAGTACTGAGATTCCATGATCTCTAAATTGGATTAGTATTTATGATTATTATATACTTCAAGTGCTTTGATCTTTTATATTGTTTGTGATTGCAGGTTCTTCTTAGCATTGAGGAACTACTTTGGAGCGAAAGGCAGAAGGCTACATCGAACGTCTTGGTTGAGAGGTAGAAGCATAAGCTCCTTATTTCATTGTTTTAATAATATAAAGTATAAATAATCTAGAGAAGAGATAGTCAATGGATATTTGTTTCTAGCTACTCGTTGGAGTACTAGGGAGATCGCTCTTGTCCGTAAGAGGGATTAATCCTGGTAACATTTACCCTTATGTAATAATTTCTTCACCGTTTTCGGAAAATGAAAGAGATTTCAATATCAAATCCTCCTAAGTATTTTGTCCAAGTTTACATTTTTGATCCTTCTTAACATACTTCCATGACAAAAGTTGCTTTACAACATGGAATCCCATAGTATTCCTAAAATGGTTTCTAACTTTATTCAAAACCCCCACCTTCACCTCAAGTATGGGTGGCATAAGGATGTCGAGTCTTGGCTCAACCAATGGGTGGTGAATGAGGAGATCATCTTGGGAGTCAAGGTTAGTGTCAAAGATACTATCACTTCCAAATTTATGGATAAGTTATGGGATGATAAGGAGATGGAGATTAAAAGGAAGCTTAGATATTATATGGAGATGATCAAACCCAACATTCAAAACAAAAATTATCTTTCTATTTTGACAAGCTCAAAAAAAAATATGAACATCATTAGAATTGGGACTAATTCTCATGAGCTTCAAAATGAAACCAAGCAGTGGTTTACTCCCAAGAGTCCCTGAGATGATAGAATTTGTCAGCTTTGTAATACTAAGATGGTAGAGGATGAAAATAAATTTATTTTAGATTGTCCGACCCTTACTCACATCCGTTCTCATTTCCCTAACATCTATCCCACTTCCAATATTCTTAACTAGTTAAGTCATCCCAACTATAGTGATCTTGGTGCGCTTATTTCCCTTCTTTTTTAGCATAGAAATAAGGTAAATAATTACAATTATATTCTTCTTCATCTTAAGGTCTGATAGACCTCATTGATATCTTCATCATCATCACCATTAACTTTATTTAATAATTTATTTTAAAAAACAATTATTAAGATCATTTAAATTATAAATAATTTAATTTATATTATATTGAATGAAAATAACTAAATTAGATATCCTTTTTGGGATTCAATTTCATTAAGTAATTCATTCATCTATTACCATTTCCATGAGAGGTAGTCATAGCTGACTAATTTTTCATGATTTTTGTATAATCCACGTAGCACTCATTGCATCGGGTGATGCTCACAAGGGTGAAGAAGTGGGATTAAAAATAGTGAAATGAATCACATAGCGTCAATCATCACTTCTGGGGCTTGCATCTAGTAACCAGGACTTCCTAAGAGGTCACCCATCCCAGAACGCCTCTCGCTCAAGCGCGCTTAATTGTGGAGTTTTCCCCACAATCAAGCCCACTTAGCTTGCTAACCCATTTGCATAACCTTAGCAATTATTGTACCAAATGAACCATTCAAGTAGATATCCCCTTACTCTTTTTATTTAAGTACACGGGGTTTCTGAAGTGAACTATATTAGATATCATTTTTTTTGGGTTCAACTCTGTTAATAAATTCAGTCATTTATGACCATTTCTAGTCGTAAATGACTAATTTCTCATGATTTCTAAATAATAAATATCACACTCATTACATCGGGTGATGCTGACAGGCGTGAAGAAGTGGGATTGAAACTAGTGAAATGAATCACATAGCACTAATCATCACTTCCAGGGTTTGCACCTGGTTAGCGAGAATTCCCTGGAGGTCACACATTCCAGAATGCCTCTGGCTCAAGCATGCTTAACTGTGGAGCTTTCCCCATAATGAAGCCCACTTATCTTGGTACCCCATTTTAAAAACCTTAGCAATTATTATGCCTCGTGATCCATTCAACTAGAACTCTGTTTACTCTTTGTATTTAAGTATGAGGGGTTTCCGCAGTGCATTATATTAGATATCATTTTTGGGATTCAGCTGCGTTATGTAAGTTATTCATCTATTACCATTTCCATGAGTGGTAGTCATAATTGAATAATTTCTAGTGATTTTTGAAAAGTCAACTTAGAACTCATTGCATCGGGTGATGCTCATAGGGGTGAAGAAGTAGGATTGAAACTTGTGAAATGAATCATATAGCATCAATCATCACATTCGGGGCTTGCACCTAGTAAGTAGGACTTCTCGATAGATCACCCATCCCAGAACGCCTCTGGCTCAAGTGTGCTTAATTGTGGAGTTTTCCCCATAATCAAGCCCACTTAGCTTACTACCCCATTTGGAAAACCTTAGCAAGTATTGTGCCTCATGAAACATTCAAGTAGAGCTCCCTTTACACTTTTTACTTAAGTATCAGAGTTTTCCGCACTGCATTATATTACATATCATTTTTGGTATTCAACTACGTTAGGTAAGTCATTCATCTATGACCATTTCCATGAGAGGTAGTCGTAACTGAATAATTTATCATGATTTTTGAATAGTAGACTTAACACTCATTACATCGGATGATGCTCACATGGGTGAAGAAGTGGGATTGAAACAATTGAAATGAATCACATAGCATCAATCATCACTTCCAGGGCTTGCACCTGATACCCAAGACTTCCCAGGAGGTCACCTATCCCATAATGCCCTTGGCTCAAGTGCGCTTAACTGTGGAGGCTTCCCCATAATCAAGCCCACTTATCTTGTTACCTTTTTTTCAAAACCTTAGTAAGTATTGTGCCTCATGAACCATTCAAGTATAGCTTCATTTACTCTTTGTATTTAAGCATGAGGGGTTTCCGCAGTGCATTATATTAGATATCATTTTTGAGATTCAAATTTGTTAAGTAAGTCGTTCATCTATGACCATTTCCATGAGAGTTAGTCATAACTCACTAATTTCTCATGAATTTTGAATAGTCCACTTAGCACTCATTGCATCAGGTGATGCTTACAGGGGTGAAGAAGTGGGATTGAAACTAGTGAAATGAATCACATAGCATCAATCATTACATCTGGTGCTTACACCTAGTAACCATGACTTCACGGGAGGTCACCCATCCCAGAACGCATTTGGCTCAAGTGCGATGAACTATCGACAACACGCTTAATTTATATGATAATAATTGTTATGCATAATTAAATTTATCAAAATTTCTTCATACTTTATTTATAATTTTATGAACAATATTGTACTAAATTTATATGAAAAAGAAGACTTTCAATAATGTTGACATTTTATCAAAATCAAGAGATTAGTGACATAAAAATATATGAAAAGTTTGTATATTTTTTTTTATAAGTTTTTGCATTTAAATGAAGAGATGGTGAGGATAACCATGAATGGTTTCACAAGACAATGAGTCTTATTCCCTCAAAATCTAGCATGCCCATTGCAAAAAATAATTTTGAGAATGAAATAAAAGGTTGTGATTGTAGTGTCAACGACATGTTTCATGTTTTTTAGTGGTAATAAACTACAAGAGATACCTAAGATAACCTAAATTTTCAATACTAGTATTCATATCTTCTATACCTAAATCAAAATAAGGTTGTTATAAGTTATTTTTTCAATAATATGCAATGAAATAATATTCAATGTCATATAGCAGCCCTAAGGAAGATTTTGAAATTATATATTTTGAATTATATTTATCAACAAAAGATCGAACATATCCCAATAGAGGACTTCTCTAAGAAACGAGTGTCTATGGCTTGTAGGTATGCATAAAACAAGAAAAAGATAACGTTAGCCCTAATAAATTTAATATTTTTAAAGATATAATATACATTTATATCTACTAGATACAAAATTTGAGAAATATTAAACAAATAATAAGATTTAGGGGATTGAGAAAGATTCAATAAATGACTAATATGTTTGAGCATAATTCGAACAAATTAGCTCAAGCTATTGTGCAAGGGTTTATTAATCAGTGTAGTTTAATGTAATACTACAGTGTAAGAAGAAGAGTCAATATACCTAGGAAAGAATAACCCAAAACCTTTCTGGCAGGAACTTCAACCAAGGAAGAAGAAAATTGAAAATAATATTATAGCTAATCGACGGCTTGGATATGGAAGACAACTCTATGAGAAATAATTAGAGGTTGAGCCTCCCCCGGTGCTCAACACAACTACAAATATCTTCATATTATAGGAGGTGGAGATTGGAATTAAAAAGCTAAAAACAAGAAATGCAAAAGACTTGGTTGAACTTCAAGCAGAGGGAAGGAAGACTCTTGCACCGCACATCATGGAAATATTCAACAACATCATTCAACAATTATTCCCAAGAGACTCGACAACTAGCCTAGCGATACCCCTTTTTAAAAGTGGGGACATTAATAATCTATCCAATTATACAACCATTATGATCAATCCTTTGTTTCCAAATATTATCAGAAGCATGGTAGAAAATAGAATCAGTAAGTGGGAAGAAGTAAAATAAAAGAGGGAAAAATGACAAACGAGTTTTAGGCCGAAGCATTCTACATTGGATCATGACATCACGTTGAGACACATTATTGAAAAGGTTTAGGGAGATAAAGAACAAGTATTGTGTTGTTTTGTTAACTTCGGAAAGGCATTTGACATAGTCTCTAGAGATAAGGGTTGGCGTAGAATGGAACAAATTCAAATTCCTTTGCATTATAGAGCTATTTTCCATAGAATTTATGAAGAGGTGAAAGTCAAAATTAGAACCTCGGTGGGTAATTCAGAAAGCTTTAGAAGTGAGATTGCAGTTAAGAAAAGTTGCCCTCTATCCCCTACACTTTTTGGTTTATATATTGATAAACTAGAAGAGTGGCAAAATTTGCAAGGTGGGGATCGTGCTTGGTTGGGGATTTTTTGATAAAGCCTTTTTTATATGCTGATGATCTTGTATTGATTTCTAAATTGGCCCATGGATTGCACATGCACCTATATGCCCTTGAGAATTTTTGTAGAGGAGTGGGGATGCAAGTCAACATTAGCAAGACCAAGATAATGATTTTCTCTAATTAAAGTAAGCAGAGTCAGTATACGTTCTTTGAAGGAAACATTCTTGAAGAACTAAATGAATACAAATACCTCAGGATCGATTTCAACAACAAGCTTAATTGGGAGGACTACGAAAAGAAGAGAATCTTATGAGGCTAGAAAGTAACATATGCTCTTCAAAAAAAATATAGAGAGGCATAGTTATGGGATTTGAAAATGATTAAAGTGCTTTTTGGAGTCCTAGTTTGTCTCGTGATGCTATATGGGTGTGAATTGTGGGCTAACGGCACCCCTGTCTCAAAATGGAAGAAAATTGAGAAAATCCAAAAAGCGCTTGATCATGAGCAATTTCAAAATAAAAAGTTTGGTACCTTATAAGATAATGTTGAGTGAAATAGGAGAAACTCCCATCGAAATAATTTCTATGGTGTGGCTCATAAGATATCTAAAAAGAATTCAGAAAATGGGAGTAGGTAGATGGCCTAATGTTATCTTCAAGGATGGCATGAGTGAAATAAAGAAAATATGGATGATACAAAACTACACATGGATGCAAAAATGGAATATCGACCTCAATGCATGTCCCACAAATAGCAAGGAGCTAAATAATTTTGTTATGGAGAAGTTTCGTAAATGGGTATGGGGAAAAGAGTTGGGTAGAAAGAAGAAGTACTACATTGAAGAATTCAATAGTACATATGATCTCCAAAAAAAAGAATACATTGGAGCTAACATTATGTGGAGTCCAAAGGTTCTTATTTCTCAATTAAGAGCTAACTCGCATCAGTTTTGGTGTGAAACAAGACGATGGAAAAGGCCTAAAGAAGCTTGGGAAGAATGAGTATGTACATTTTGCACATCTGGGGCAGTGGAATCGGAAAAATATTTCATTTTGGAATGCGATGCATTCAAAGACATCAAAGAAAGTTATCGGAATATGTTAGCATCAGTTTCTTAGCATTGTCTTTTTAACGATGAGATTGTTTTGGAAGGTTGGGTTAGCTCAATATCAATTTGAATAAGAAAAGGACTGAAATGTGATTATTTTCGAAGGTTGGGTCACTTCATCATAAATTTCAATAAGAAAAGGACTAAAATGCAAAAGGCGAGAAAAACGAGAAACCCATAGTTTATTTTTAGTCTCGAAGACATTAAAATTTCATTTCATTTCAGAAGCACCATGGTGAAGGCTGATTATCACTATTTACAAAAAAAAAAAAAAAAAATTAGGTTTTAACCCTGTACAAAAATTATCTACAAACAAATCTTAAAAACAAAAAATAAACAATATCAAGAGCATAAAACATAAAACAGATATACACAAATATTTTTCCCTAGATCCCAAATTGGGATGACAAAATTGATTTTTCATTATATTCCTTTTAGTGTTACAACACATATATATACATGCCGAAGCATACATAAACCCTAATCCATTAACCTTGGATTAAAACATAACCATAGTTCCCTTGACCGGATCTTCAAAATACCAGGGGCCGAAAACCATCATGCCCCAAAACCATGTGCAAACTCATGCACAAAACGATGGGGGTTTGCCCACCAGAAAATAAGGCCCAATTTTTTTTTTCCGAGGCGTTGCCCCAGAACCCTAGAACGGATGGTTGTCACCCCCCCTATGATCCCCCTGCTACACCCGGCGCAACATACGGTGGGGTTGTCGCCCCCCCCTGTGACATCCCCGCATGTGACTAGTCTCAGAAAGAATATAACACATACCCAACATTCTCCCACTTGTTGTTTTATTTCTATAGGGGGCCACAGGAGAGCTGAGTCATTACCCCAGATTTGTAACACCCATTGTTTCTCTACACCAAGAGAAATTTTGAGTGCTCACAGACTTCGTCAATGCATCTGCAATATTCTTCAAAGTGTATACCTTTACCAGCAACACCCTTTTATCTTGAACCATATATCTCACAAAGTGATATTGAACATCAATGTGCTTTGTCTTTGAATGATAAGCAGAGTTCTTAGCAAATAAAATTTCACTTTGGCTATCACAGTCTATCCCTATAGCTTGTTGCACCAACTCCATACTTGAACACAATATTTGCAACCAAACTTCTTCCTTGCTTGCATGAGTGGCAGCCATGTATCCTGCCTCTGTAGTTGAAAGAGCCACTATAGACTGTCTTTTACTCATCCAACTGACTACACCTCAAAATAGGCTAAACACATACCCACTTTTAGATATTTCTTGGTCTAGATCTACAGCCCAGTCTACATCAACAAAACCACGATTGTCAAACACTCTTTCCAATCCTCGTCTTCCCTAGTAGCACAAGCCATAATCACTAGTGCCACACAAATATCTAAAAACTTGCTTCACTACTGTCCAATGCTTCTTACCTAGGTTTGAGATAAAACCTGCTCAATACTCCAACTACATGTGCAATGTCTAGTCTAGTACAAACCATTGCATACATTGGGCTACCCACTGCACTTTCAAATGGAACACAGGACATATCCTCCTCTTCTTCTTGTGTCTTGGGACACTGTTCAGCAGATAGCTTTACACCTACAGGAATTAGAACATTCACTGGTTTACTATCCTGCATATTGAACCTTTGCAATATAGTCTCGACATAATTCCTTTGGTTTAGACAGAGCTTCCTCTTTGTCCATTCTCTCTTAATTTCCATGCCAAAAACATAGTTTGTAGCACCAAGATCTTTCATCTCAAATTTGGAGAATAGTTGGGTCTTCAAATCTTCAACAATTTCTTTGTCATTTCCAATCAATAACATATCATCCACATACAAGACCAAATAAATAACACAATCACCAATTAGTTTTAAATAAACACAATAATCCTCCTTGCTTCTTGTGAAGCCAAGTCCCCATATATAAGTATCAAATTTATGATACCACATCCTCGGTGACTGTTTTAACCCATACAGAGACACCTTTAACTTGCATACTAGTTCTTTCTTTCCCTTCACCATAAAGCCTTCAGGTTTTTTCATGTAGATACCCTCTTCGAGATCCCCGTGAAGAAACGTTGTCTTCACATCCATTTGTTCTACCTCAAAATCAAATGCAACAACAACTGATAAAAGTAATCTAATAGAAGTAACTTTGACAACAGGAGAAAAAAATATCACCAAGATCAATTCCGGTGTTCAGATACAAGTGTTGGGTTTCTCTGTCTCTGGATTTTAAATATGGTGGCTCGTATCCATATATAATATTTTTATTTTTTTTATCAACTTTATGTAAGTCAAAATGTCTGGATTGTCAATGGCAGTGTATACGGCTTCCAGCGTTTCATCCATGCAACTTTGTAGTTTGTAAGTGGATGGATTTATCAAAATCTCAAATCGTCTATAATAATAGTCGACGACCCATACGGCGTGGTTGTATAGTCTTTCAGAAAAATTTATTTTGTTCTAGCGATAATTTTTTGTTCTATATTGCATCTCATACCTGGATGGATATTCTTGTTTGGTCATGTCACTATTTGAGTTTAATTTGGTGGACGCAGGAATTATGTGGGAGATTTTCTCCCCTCTTCCTCAGTTCTTCCCTCTCACCTACATAAATTTTGATTTCCTTAGGGTAGGCCATAGAGCTCTCGGCTCTCTCTAATTCGTTTCAAGCTATTCACTTTTGTATTCCCTGACATAGGGATAGAATGTGAACGTTTTTATATATATGTAATTGTTTATTTTTCATAACTCTGAGGTTGCTGTGTGGGTTACTCTCAGCATTCGTTTCAAATGACTCAGTCATCCACGGAATGATGGAAGATTATTCATCACACCTGTATTAGAATGACGTCATGCTGGAGTCGTTTAGGTACCAATTCTGAATGACTGTGATGTGTATTATTATCAAACTTGTCCTTCGAATTTTCTCACACGGTTTACTCATTTTTTTCCTTTGCTAAAATTTGGTCAGAGTTTCGTTTCAGGCGCTCTCTCTCTTTCTCAGGTGAGGATAATTAACTAAGAATCCTCCATTCTCCCATTAACAAGTTCCGGTTATCATTGGTTTCCAATTATTTTATTGTTTCATTTCGCCTACCCCCAACCTTACAATAATATCTAATTCATGCGGACGTTTTATTGTGTATAGGTAACGGACTGGAGTAGAATTTTCATGAGTTTACTCATCGAGCTATTCCTTACGACTTTTAGTTTTAATGTTCGCTCTGCTTCTATTCTAGGTCTGTATTCACCAGTGATTCTTGAACAGAAATGGAGGCATTGATTCCAAACCTATGAAATTCGATTTCTAATGTTGATGTAACTATAACTTGAATCTATTGAGATTCGGACGTTTGGATAATTTTCTATTTGTGTCCTGGTTGACCGTCGAGGGTTTGACTGATCTGCTTTTAAAATAAACTCTGTCACATTATGCACTGATAATATATGTTGAACTCAGAGGGTTTTATATCCTTCCTTCCCCAGTATATATCAATTTGTACTTGAGACTCTTTATCGAGTGTAGTTCTGCTTAAAATGTTCCTGCGATGTTCTTGTATCGGGATTTTCTATCTCTGTTTTCTAGAATTTAACTCACTACCATCTTAGAATCTTAGTACAGTATACATATTTGTTCCACCAATGTTCCACTACTCCTACGGTTATAAATTTTACACTGGCCTTGAATGTAAAAGGAATTGGTTCTTTTCCCTATTTCCATTTCACTATCATAGCAATAGAAAAAGGTTGTTAAATGAAATAATATTTCATGCTCTACTCTATTCTGCATGTAACTCATCTAGTTATTAATTGATCTAGGCAGTAGTGAGATGGTCATGAATTGGAATGAGAAAATTTATTATTTAATGTTGTGGGTTTCATAAAAATACATCTATGTCTGAGCACTAAAATTATATATAGTTCAGCTCAGGTTTGTTTTCTTCTTTTGTTTTGTAGTAACTTAACAAATACATAAATATATTCTGCCCCAGCTTGGGTATCTATTTTGTTTGTATAGCACTTAATATTTACATTTCCTTCCAGCACACCAAAAATCTTCTACTGCTAGATGTCTGGCTCATAACTAGTTAAATCAATAATTTTACAGAAGCATATTAAAGTTAAATTCTTCATGGATTATAGGAGTAGTTTAAACCTCCAAATTTAAACCAATACAGGTTTAGAGCTTCTGGCTGGTTCTCCCTATAATTTTATTTCCTACAACTCTAAAGAATTAATAGGATATATTGCTTCTCAATAATTTTGTTAAATGTATGGAAGATCAATTTCAGGTTTAAAATAAACTAAAATTCACAATCAAAATTCACCCAGCAAGGAAATTTAGAAATTTAAACCATACAGGAATATTCTGAGCATACCACTTCTTTAATTGACCAATCCTCCCAACCTTAGAGTTCCTCTGTCCACAGAACTCACCCCCGATCTGAGATCATCTTCCAGAATAGACCAACCTCTAATATGTTCAGGAATAGCTTATTTAAGCTTTTGCTCCCCAAATCCTATTTCTAATTCTACGTCCAGAATTACAGGATGCTTTTCTTCCTGTTTGCCTAGGCTTCCCTTATTTAGGGAGTTTTAAAGCTGCTTTCTGATTTTCCCAGCTTTTTACCTCTACCCAACTACTCTCCACCTCATTGGGGAAAACTGGATTTTTCCTCAAAAATCTAATTTGGAAATAAATTATTTCAAGGATTTTTGAAAGATTTTTGGGGAAATCTTAGCCTCTTTCCATACCTCATGGATTTGGAAAATGATCTCATAATTCTCATTTGGTCAATATGCACAGAATCATTTTATTTATTTTCAAAATTAAATACTTAAATACATTCCACCAAATACTTATCCAATGGGGTCCACTCCCTTTTGGATCTAAAGTTCAAATGTCTAATCTTGAAGAAACATAAAACTAGGGGTGTTACATATTCCCCCTCTGAAAGCAAACACCGTCCTCGGTGTTGATAACTAACTACTAGAGTTCATTTTTCAAACAAAGATGGATATTTTTCCATCATCTCAGCTTCTCTTTCCCAGGTAGCTTCTTCAGTAGTAAAGTGTTTCCATTGCACCTTTACTCTTGCTACTGTTTGATTCCTCAATTCAATTTCTTCCTGCTCCAATATTTGAAGTAGCTTTGGGAGGAACTCCCCTTTTGGTTCCACCTGTATCACATTCCAATCAACAATGTGAGAAGCATTGTGTATATATATTTTTAATAACGAAACATGAAATACATCATGAAATTTAACATGGGGCGGTATGGCCAGCTTGTAAGCCACTGGTCCCACCCTCTCTAGCACCTCAAAAGGCCCACAATATCTAGGTGTGTCACACCTCCAAATTTCACACCCAACAAAAATTTTCTTCATGAACTCAGACTTGTAAGTATAGATATATTATGACAGTGCATCTATTTATCATGATACTTTACATTATCACATACTGTCGAAATCAACACCTATACTCCTACTTCTTACCTTATGTCATTTGCATTTCAAGGTGAATCTATTCTTCACAACTTTGACCTTTACACTTGTCTCACATACCTTTGCGAATTCGCCTTTAACTTTCAGTCACATAACTCATTTATTTAACCATTGGGTATACGTAACCCTATGGCACATTAATATATATAACATAACATGGTTTAATATAACCCTTTCCACTATTTACATTGACGATTTCCTCCGCCATGTATCTTGGTATATAACTTGAGGGAATGATTTGGTTATTTGTTATTTATATGATTCGTCATAATATGGGAATGGATTGTTTCCATGCGCTTGAGATTAACTCTCATATCTACCTATTGACGTGACCATACATCACGGCACATGGAATGGTCAATTCGATTTCGATTATTATTGTTTGCATTTAGACCAATACATTCAGAGATCAGAATGTTTAATTGGATTTTGGTTGCTACTTTCTGTATCGTCATGAGAACTTGAATCCATGTCGATGTCATCATAATAAGTGAATGTTGTATGGTTTGTGGAGTTCGTCATATCCCGTCGCTGTTTACTCAGATCGTCAGATGGCGCTAGTCGATTTATGCAGCATGCCATCCACTGCAGGATGCACCCGCATTAAGTTTGGACTTACTCTCCATTAACACGATACGGTAGTATTAACTTCTCCACAACTACCCTTGATCCGTGGCTTGTCTTCCACGATCCTGCCAAGTGGACGATGGTGATCGGTCTTGGTTAGGGTTAAGGCGGTTATCCAAGAGTTATATAAGTCTCGATGGTAGAACGAAGTCGGGTTTCTGCATTCTTTGTTTCGTTCTGCACCTCTGCGCCGACACCATTCTGCATTCGGCCCAAGGGTTGGTGACTGTCAGAAAACCACATGCCTTCGGGGCTTTATCCACCATATATCAAAAATTTACCCTGGCTACTCATCGATTATTCAGGTGTATTGTTTTAAATGATTTCTGTGCCGTTGCTCATGGTCGGCCATAACTCCGAACAATTCATGATATGCCATAAGAGATGCGAGTCATACGCTCAACACCATAATGAGGTTGATTTCCTATTTCAGGGTTTTCGTTTACCCTACCACGGCGGTTTCATAGGACGTGACCAGTTCGTTTTACATCTTCTGCATTGCATGATGCGCATCACTGCCAAGCAGACGTCTACTATTCAGTGGATTTTTCGAGGTATATTCCTATGAATCTCGTTTCTTTCTGAACTTGTATCTTCCTCCCTATTCTCTTCGGAGGTATTGCGTATTAATCTCTTTTTGTATACAATTTTAAATTTCAGTGCTCGACCTGTATGAACCTTACGCTCTTCAGGTATGGTTTTAATCTCAATAAAATTTTCATCTTCCACTGGATTCTCTACGACAGAGCCAATTGACTAATTCCCTTTTGTTTTTGTTGCCTTTGTCGCTTACAGGTAAATGAATGACTATGGCATGCTTGTAAACGCGGAAAGTAAAATTATTCTCAATTGTTAGAGTTACTAATGTGGACCTCTTGGCCGTCCAGGTCAGTACTCTTATGGGTTTTATTGCTCCTCTCCTATTGCGTCGTTTTCAGGGGCGTCGAAATATAACATCGAACTCCTATACTATTGCACAGAAGGGCGCTTGTTTCGATTTGTTCTGTTGAGATATGGGTTGCAAGTCTAATACCCCAGCCTGATAGGCTTCTTATGTATTTTGAAATTTGGGATATATATATATATATATATTCTATGCTGCTAGATGGAATTTCGATATACTATGCCACAGTATAATTTTACCGGGACTGTATAAATCGGTGTAATTCTTTTTCTATATATATATATATATATATACCATGAAATTTGACTCTGCTAGTGTACTCGTCAGCACAGAAAAAGAAATTGGTAATGCTATTATGGTTCCAGATCATCAGAATTTTCAGGAAGATTTTATATAATTTCTATCTCTTCTTCTGATGTATATTAATCTTATTATGTCAAATGACAAATTCTCTGTTCATGGTTATATTGAAGTTGTCTGGCAGATGAATGGTATACTAGAAATTATGTGTCTATTTTCACTTCTATCATAGATAGTATTTATGTACGTCTAGAACTATTTTCCAGCATTGTCTGCATAAATTTCTATTCTTCAGTTTCTTCTCATTTGATTTTATAGCTAGTTACCCAGCTCTTGTCTACCTGTGTACATGGTAATAAATGTTTTTAAAGGCTGGTTTGGGATTGGGACCCCTTCACTTTTTCCTCTTGATAAATGGAAATAGTGTTTATATAATGATATTGTACATACGGTTTGAAGTGGTTTAACTCTTTACTACTGTAGTTCTCAACTTCTCCCTTATAATTATTACCTTATATGGAATCAATCCCTGTGATTTGATATTAGAGTAGTTTCCAGGAGACCATAGTTTCTACTTCATGTTGTTTATAATAGGTACTCCTTTCCTCCCCTAGGAAAAGTAACTCATGCACAACCTGGTTTATTTGAACTATTAAATTTTCTGGAATTATAACAGAAATTCTTGGCTGAACTTGAGATCAGTTTATTGATTCTCTCCCTCTGTGTCTTTCATAAACAGTATAAATCTTAATTTATATCCTGCTATAGTTCTGGTATACTATATTGAATTTCATTTCTCTCTAGGGTAGCTGTAAATAAAATTATTCTAGGAAACAGAAGCAGATTAAAACAAATTCACAATGGTTCCTGAAAGAACAAGGTTTCCACAGATTTAACCCCACCCTGGGTTTAAACATTCTGTGGAATTCCACTTTACAGGTTTTTCTTCTACAACTATACAGGATGACCAGGTTACTGCCTGGGAACTATATCCTGTTAAATGTAGACTAATAATATGAACTAACCTAGAAATAAATTTTGTTTTTATATGTAGCCAATTCATACTATAGCAAACAAAAAGACAAATTTTCTCAGAGACATACCACTTGTGCAGTAGACCAACCTCCCAACCTTAGAGCTCTTCTGTCTCCCAGAACTCACCCCCGAGCTGAGATCACCTCCTATAGCAGATTAACCTCTAATCTCTACAAGAGCAGCTTATTTAAGTTATTGTTCCCCAAACCCTGTTTCTAATTCTGCGTCCAGAATTTCAGGACGCTTTTCTTCCTGTTTGCCTAGGCTTCCCAGTTAGGGATTCTTTAAAGCTGTTTTATGCTTTTCCTCAGCTTTCCATCTTTTTACCTCTTCCCAACTACTTTCCTCCTCATTGGGGAAATTCAGATTTTTCCTCAAAAATCAAATTTTAAAACTTACTATCTTCCAAGGATTTTTGAAAGATTGTGGGGAAATATTTGCCTCATCCATCCTCACAGATTTAGCAAGTGATCTCATCATCTCATTTTTGGTCAATATGAACCACAATAATTTATTCATTTCCTCAATTAAATGTTTAATTACATTCACAAAATAATTATCCTTTGGGGTCCACTCCCCTTAGGATATAAAGTTCAAGTATCTAACTTTAATTTGCAATCACATGAATTGGGGGTGTTACATATTCCCCCTCTGAAAATAAACACCGTCCTCGGTGTTATTATTCAACTACTAGAGTTCATTTTTCAAATAAAAATGGATATTTTTCCATCATGTCAGTCTCTCGTTCCCAGGTAGCTTCTTCAGCAGTAAAGTGCTTCCACTGCACCTTTACTTTGGCTATTGTTCTGCTTCTCAATTCAATTTCTTCCCGCTCCAATATTTGAAGTGGTTATGACAGAAACTCCCCTTCTGGTTCCACCTGTACAACATTCCAATCAACTATGTGAGAAGCATCATGCACATATCTTTTTAGCAATGAAACATGAAAGACATCATGAACTCTAACATGGGGTGGTAAGGCCAGCTGGTACGCCACTGGTCCCACCCTTTCTAATATTTCAAAGGGACCACAGTATCGAGGGGACAATTTTGCACAACTCCCAACATAAAGGGTGCTCTTTTTGGGTTTAATACGCAAATATAAATGCTCCCTAATTTTAAATTCTCTATGCACTCTTTTCTTATCTTCATAACTCTTCTGGCGATCTTGTGCTGTCTTGATGTTCTTTTGTATCTGTTTGAAAATTCCTTCCATTTCTTGTAAGGCATCGGGTCCCAACATCAGTTTGTCTTTTGGCTGGCTCCAGCTCAAAGGGGTACGACACTTCCTCCCATACAGTGCCTCAAACGGACTCATTTTAATGGAGGATTGATAGTTTTTATTATAGGCAAATTCAGCTAAATGTAAAAATCTTCCCACTTTGAGGGTCTATCCATCACAAACATTCTCAACATGTCCTACAAAATTTGATTTGTTATTTCCATTTGACCATCAGTCTGAGGGTGGTAGGCGGTGCTAAAACTCAATTCAGTGCCCATTCCTCCAAATAACCCCTTCCAAAAGGCTGTTGTAAACTTAGCATCCCTATCAGACACAATCACCTTAGGAACTCCATGGAGCCTTACTATCTCCTTCAGAAACACATTCGCTACTTGAGTTGTTCCAAAGGTAGATTTCACTGGTATAAAGTGAGCAGCTTTGGTTAAAGTGTCTACTACTACCATTACAGAATCATGCTGGTGTTTGGTTTTGGGTAATCCTGTAATGAAGTCCATGGAAACAGTGTCCCACTTCCATTTTGCAATGGGCAAGGGATTCAGAAGACCAGCAGGATGCTGATGTTCCACCTTAACTAATTGACATTCCATGCATCTACTTAAATATTCTGCTACCTCTCTCTTCATTCCTGGCCAGAACAACTTCTTTTTCAGGGAAGTTAACATTTTCTGATACCCTGGATGGCCTGCATAGGGTTGTTTGTGGTACTCATCCAGAATTTCTCTTTTTAAAGACTCTACATTGGGAATATACAATCTGTTCTTATAACAAATCAACCCTTTTTGGTTTTGGGAAAAATCAGTTTTCTCCTTTTTCTGTAATTTCACCAAAAGTGTTTCATAATTTGGGTCTTGGTTGGCAGCCTTACTCACCAACTCTTCTACATCTATCTGAGCACTACTTCCAATATTATTGATATGCTGACAAGCATTTCTGCTCAATGCATCAACAACTTTATTCTCCTTCCCTTTAATATGTTTTATATCCATGTCAAACTCACTTAAAAAGGACAACCATCTGGCTTGTCTGGCATTCAATTCAGTTTGAGAAAAGAAATATTTGAGGCTAATATGATCAGTCATCAATGTAAATCTTTTTCCAAGAAGGTAGTGCCGCCACATTTTTAGAGCATGAATAACAGCTGCTAACTCTAAATCATAAGCACTATAATTCTGTTCGTGTATCTTCAGTTTCCTGGATTCATAGGCAATCACGGAGTTTTCCTGCAAAAGAACTCCTCCCAATCCTTCTCCGCATGCATCCGTACATACCACAAATTCCTTATCAGGATCTGCAATCTTCAGTATAGGGGCTGTGGTAAGTTTCAGCTTTAATTGGTCAAAACTGCTTTGGCATTTTTCAGTCCATTCAAACTTGACACCTTTCCTCTGTAAGGAAGTGATGGGATGGGCTATGGCAGAAAATCTCTCCACAAATCTGCGATAATAGCCAGCAATCCCCATGAATGATCTAACTGCTGAAACATCAGAGGGTACTAGCCATTCTTTTATAGCCTTTATCTTCTCTGGATCAACAGCAAGGCCTTGTTCATAAATAATATTACCCAAGTATTGGATCTTGTCTTTATAGAAGTCACATTTGCTAAATTTAGCGTATAGCTGATTTTCCTTTAGAGTTTGCAGCACTATCCTCAGGTGTTCTTTGTGTTCCTCTTCACTGTTTGAGTAAACTAAAATATCATCTATGAACACAAGAACAAATTTATCCAAATACTTGTTCAATACACTGTTCATTAGGCACATGAATGTGGCAGGGGCGTTTGTCAAACCAAAAGGTAGAACTACAAATTCGTAGTGGCCATACCTGGTTCTAAAGGCTGTTTTGCTGATGTCTTCCTCTTTAATTCTAAGCTGGTGGTAACCAGTTCTTAAGTCAATTTTTGAGAATACTGAAGCTCCTCTCACCTGATCAAAAATATCATCGATTCTAGGCAAAGGATATCTATTTTTAATGGTCAACTTATTCAGTTGCCTGTAATCAATGCACATCCCGAAAGTTCCATCTTTCTTCTTCACGAACAGCACTGGTGCTCCCCAAGGAGACACACTTGGTTTGATATACCCTTTATCTAGCAGTTCTTGCAATTGCATTTTCAGTTCCATAAGTTCAGGAGGACTCATTCGATAAGGTGCTCGTGAAACAGGTGTTGCTCCTGGCACCAGATCGATTGAGAAGTCAATCTCTCTTTTGGGAGGAAGGTGAGGGATTTCCTTTGGAAAAAATTCCTTGAATTCTCTTATTACTGGTACAGCATCCAGTAATTCTTCTTCAGTTTTCTGTTCTGTTTCTTCCACATGCACTGCATAAACCTGATATCCTTTTCTAGCTGTTATTTTTAATTGCAATGCTGAAATTTGTCTGACAGAAATAGGTTTTTGTTTCCCTTTTAGAATGAAAGGTTTCCCTTCCTCATCTACACAGTGCAAAGTCTTATCCCAGCAATTCATCAAAGCCTTCTTCTTTTCCATCCAGTCCATTCCTATCAATAGATCGTATGACCCTAAGGGTAAAATGTTCAAATTCACTTCTGTTCGGAACTCATTTAATTTGATTTCTGTTCTGGGCAGTTTATGTGTTACCTTTCTTTTTGTTCCAGTGGCCAGCTGTACCAGCCATGACTGTTGAAATTTTTCAGTTTTTAAGTTACATTTTTCTACAATCTTTGGACTAATGTAACTCAAAGAAGCACCTGGATCAATCAGAACAGAAACAGGTAGGTCAGAGATCTTACCCTCCATTTCCACCATGGTTGCTTGATGCTCTGCTTGCCGATTTTCCAGGGCTGCACTGATAGTTGGTATGTTTCTGGCTATATCATTTACTATTGTCGCTTCCCGATCCCTCATGAGCATATGAACATTTCTATGGGGGCAGTCCCTCAAAAGATGGGGTTCTCCACAGCCCCAACATTTCAAGGGCTCCTTCATTCTGACTGTTCCCTCCTTTTTACTGTCTCCCTCTATTGGTTTTGATGCCACTTGAGACTGTGCAGTTTGAATTTCCTTGGGTTTTCCAAATCTTTTCCGCTGATGATCTCTGCCAAAATTCTTCAAATAGGTTGGTTTCGGTTTTCTCCCTTTAAATTCATTCTTACTTACCCAACTTTTTCCTTGATCAGTTTTTCCTTTAAACTGTTGGTAACACAATCTAGCCTTCCTAACAGCTTCGTCCATTGTTTTTGGGTTCTCAAACTCAATTTTCTCTTTGTATACCATAGGCAAACAATTCAGAAAACTCTGTACTTTTGCCTTTTCTTCCCTTATGTAAGGTACATACCTTAATAGATTGGTAAATTTTGTAACAAACTCATCGATAGTGAGCTGTCCCAATCTAAGCTCATGAAATTCTTTTGCTTTGTCATCATAGTATCGCTCATTCAAGTAGCGATTCTTCAATTTAGCCTGGAAATCTTCCCAAGTAACTGCCTTTTCATCTATGGCATGCACCATCTTTGTCTCCTCCCACCACAAGGTAGCCTTACCTTATAGCTGGTAGACAACTAATCTGGCCTTCAGATTGCTTTCATATTCATAAACCTGGAAATACTTAATGATATTCAGCAACCAGGCTTCAGCATCCTCCTCCTTTTCCCCATCATAGGAAGGAGGTTTGATTTTTCGAAATTCCCCTTATAATTCCTTTTTATGCTTATTTTGGTGTCGAATAGCATCTTCCTCATCAGATTCATCAGTATTCCTCTTCCCGGAACCTTCGCCTTCTCGGCTGTTCCGTGAGGCTAATTCCCTGATGAGATTTTCCTGCTCCTCACTGGCTAATGACAATCTGTCATTCTGGCTTTTTATCTCAGCCAATTCTTGTTGCAAATTTCGCAACATAGCCATCATGGCCGCATTTGGATCTGGCTCACCCTGCAGATCTACATAAATTCCACCACCTTCTTCCATTCTATCACCTCACTATACACTACATAGCACAGGTCAGTGAACAAAAAAATGCAAAACAACAAAACTAAAACTTTTGCTACAGCAATAAATTTACACAGTGAGTACACAACAGCGAGTACACAGCAATTGTGAGCACAAAGTTACCAGCCCAGTTTTATAACTTGGGCTCCGATACCATTTGTCACACCTCCAAATTTCACACCCAACAAAAATTTTCTTCATGAACTCAGACTTGTAAGTATAGATCTATTATGATAGTTCATCTATTTATCATGATACTTTACACTTGTCTCACATACCTTTGCGAATTCGCCTTTAACTTTCGGTCACATAACTCATTTATTTAATCATTGGGTATAGGTAACCCTATGGCACATTAATATATATAACAAACATGGTTTAATATAACCCTTTCCACTATTTACATTGACGATTTCCTCCGCCATGTATCTTGGTATATAACTTGAGGGAATGATTTGGTTATTTGTTGTTTGTATGATTTGTCATAATATGGGAATGAATTGTTTCCATGCGTTTGAGATTAACTCTCATATCTACCTATTGACGTGACACCACATCACGGCACATGGAATAGTCAATTCGATTTCGATTATTGTGCTTTGCATTTAACTTAATATACACATAGATCATATGGTCGAATTGGATTTTGGTTGCTACTTGCATCGCCACAAGGAACTTGAATCCACGTCAGATGTCATCATAATAATTGAATGTTGTATGGTTTGTGGAGTTCGTCATACCCCGTCGCTTGCTTACCTGGTGCATCCACGTCGATGCGCTAGCTCGACTTGCAGCCATGCCAATTTACTCGCAGGACAATTCGCATTAAGTTTGGACTTACTCTCCATTAACACGATACGGTAGTATTAACTTCTCCACAACTACCCTTGATCCGTGGCTTGTCTTCCACGATCCTGCCAAGTGGACGATGTTGATCGGTCTTGGTTAGGGTTAAGGCGGTTATCCAAGAGTTATATAAGTCTCGATGGTAGAACGAAGTTGGGTTTCTGCATTCTTCGTTTCGTTCTGCACCTCTGCGCCGACACCATTCTGCATTCGGCCCAAGGGTTGGTGATTCTCTGTTGCAGAGAAAACAATGGCGCTTCAGTTTTATCCACCATATATCAAGTATTTTACTTCGGCGCTCATTGTTTATTTTAGTGTATTGCTTAAATGATTTCAGGCCGTTGCTCATGGCTGGCCATAACTCCGAATTTGATTATGTATTCACTCTTCAGTAAGAGGAATACTTCTTGTTTAAGGATATGCCATAAGAGATGCGAGTCATACGCTCAGCACCATAATGAGGTTGATTTCCTATTTCAGGTTTTTCGTTTACCCTACCACGGCGGTTTCATAGGACGCGACCAATTCGTTTTACATCTTCTGCGTTGCATGATGCGCATCTCTTCCAAGCAGACGTCTACTATTCAGTGGATTTGTACGAGGTATATTCCTATGAATCTCGTTTCTGTCTGAACTGGTATCTTTCTCCCTATTCTCTTCGGAGGTATTGAGTATTAATCTATTTTTGTATACAATTTTAAATTTCAGGGCTCGACGTGTATGAACCTTATGCTCCTCAGGTATGGTTTTAATCTCAATACAATTTTCATCTTCCACTTGATTCTCTACGACAGAGCGAATTGACTAATTCCCTTTCGTTTTTGTTGCCTTTGTCGCTTACAGGTAAATGAATGATTATGGCATGCTTGTAAACGCGGCAAGTAAAATTATTCTCAATTGTTAGAGTTACTAATGTGGACCTCTTGGCCGTCCAGGTCAGTACTCTTATGGGTTTTATTGCTCCTCTCCTATTGCGTCGTTTTCAGGGTGTCGAAATATAACATCGACCTCCTATACTATTGCGCATAAGGGCGCTTGTTTCGATTTGTTCTGTTGAGATATGGGTTGCAAGTTTAAGGCCTCAAATCTGAAAGGCTTATGTGAATTTATTTGGAGACAGAGACATTATGTCGTTTAGATGGAATTTCGATATACTATGCCACAGTATAATTTTAGCGGGACTGTATAAATCGTGTGAAATTATTTTTCTATATATATATACCATGAAATTTGACTTTGTTTAGTGTGCTCGTTAGCACAGGAAAAGGATTGTGGTAACACTATTATGGTTCCAGATCATTAGAATTTTCAGGAAGATTTTATATAATTTCTATCTCTTCTTCTGATGTATATTAATCTTATTGTGTCAAATGACAGTTTCTCTGTCCATGGTTATATTGAAATTGTCTGGAAGTTGAATGGCATATTGGAAATTATGTGTCCATTTTCACTTCTGACATAGATAGTATTTATGGAAGTCTAGAACTTTTTTCTAGAATTGTCTGCATAACTTTCTATTCTTCAGTTTCTTCTCGTTTTATTATATCTAGTTACCCAGCTCTTGTCTACCTTTGTACATGGTAATAAATGTTTTTGAAGGCTGGTTATGGGATTGGAACCCCTTCACTTTTTCCTCTTGAATAATCGAACTATTGTTAATATACTGTTGAAATAAATTGACTCTTTGCTACTGTAGTTCTCAACTGCTTACTCATAATTTATACCTTATACGAAATCAATTTCAGTGATATGAAATTAGAGTAGTTTCAAGAGAACATAGTTTCTAGTACATTTTGTTTATAACTAGGTACTCCTTTCCTCCCCTAGGCAAAGTGACTCATGCACAACCTGATTGATTTACACTATTTAATTTCTGGAATTATAACAGAGTTTCCTGGCTAAACATGAGATCAGTTTATTGATTCTCTCCCTCTGTTATTTCATAAACAGTATAAGTCTTAATTTATATCCTGCTATGGTTCTGGTATACTATAGTGAATTTCATTTCTCTCTAGGGTAGCTGTAAATAAAATTATTCTAGGAAACAGAAGCAGATTAAAAACAAATTCACAATGTTTCCCTGGGGAACAAGGTTTCCATGGATTTAACCCCACCCTGGCTTTAAACATTCTATGGAATTCTACTTTACAGGATGTTCCTCTACAAATATACAGAGTGATCAGGTTACTACCTGGTGATTACATTCTGTTAAATGTAGACTAATAATATGAACTAACTTAGAAATAAATTTTGTTTTTATATGTAGCCAATTCATTATACTATAGCAAACAATAACACAAATTTTACAGATACCACCAGTGGCAAGAGACCAACCCAAACCTTAAAGTCCTTTGTCTCCTAACTCACTCTCCAAGTCGATATCACCTCCTATAAAGGAATAACCTCTAATCTCTACAAAAGAAGATCATCATTGGCTATTGTTCCCCAAAGTCAAGCTTAACGCTAATTCCTTCGTCCTAAATTCTCGTGTGATATTCTTCCCTGCTTTCTGCCTAGACTCTACTCTAGGGATTCTTTAAAGCTGTTTTATGCTTTTCCTCAGCTTTCCAGCTTTTTACCTCTTCCCAACTACTTTCCTCATCATTGAGGAAATTCAGATTTTTTTTCCTCAAAATCTAATTTTAAAACTTACTATCTTCCAAGGATTTTTGAAATATTGTGGGGAAATATTTGCCTCATCCATCCTCAGATTTAGCAAGTGATCTCATCATCTCATTTTTGGTCAATTTGCACCACAGTAATTTATTCATTTCCTCAATTAAATGTTTAATTACATTCACCAAATAACTTTCCTTTGGGGTCCACTCCCCTTAGGATATAAAGTTCAAGTATCTAACTTAAAATGCACCTGATGATCTGTGTGTTACATTTAGAGCCTATTTTGCACAAATTCCAGCATAAAGTGTGCTCTTTTTGGGTTTAATACACAAATACACATGATCACACACTTTGAATTCTCGATGCACCCTTTTCTTATCAGAATAGTTTTTCTGTCTATCTTGTGTTGTCTTGATGTTTCTTTATATTTTTTTAACAATTATTTCCATCTCTTATAAAGCATCTAGCCCCAACATTAGCTTATCCTCAGGTTGACTCCAACTCAAAGGAGTACGACACTTCCTTCCATAGAGTGACTCGAACGGACTCCTTTTGATGGAGGATTGATAGTTGTTATTATAGGAAAATTCTGTTAAATGTAAGCAGTCCTCCCATTTTGATGGCCTATCCATCACATACATTCTCAACATATCCTCCAAAATCTGATTTGTTCTCTCTGTCTGACCATCTATCTGTGGGTGATAGGTAGTGTTAAAATTTAGCTTAGTGCCCATGCCCCCAAACAGAAATTTCCAAAAGGCAGCTGTAAACTTAGCATCTCTATCAGAATAATCATCCTTGGGACCCCATGTAGCCTTACTATCTCTTTTAGGAACACATCTGCTACTTGGGCTGTCCCAAAGGTAGATTTTACAGGTATAAAATGTGCAGCTTTTGTTAAAGTGTCTACTACTACCATAATTGAGTCATGTTGGTACTTGGTCCTGGGTAACCCTGTTATGAAATCTATAGAAACTGTATCCCATTTCCATTCTGCAACTGGCAAGGGATTTAATAGACCAGTTGGGTGTTGGTGTTCAACCTTGACTAGTTGGCATTCCATGCACCTAGCTAAATATTCTGCGACATCCCTTTTCATTCCTAGCCAAAACAATTTCTTTTTCAAGGTTGTAAGCATTTTCTGATATCCTGGATGTCCTGCTTATGGCTGTTTATGTTATTCATCTAGGATCTCTCTTTTCAAAGATTCTACCTTGGGGATATACAATCTGTTTTTATAGCAAATCAACCCTCTCTGGTTTTGGGTATATTTAGCCATTTCCTTTTTTTTGTATTTTTATTTGTAGATTCTCATAATTTGGATCTTGGTACGCTACCTTTTTCACTAGTTCCTCTAAATCAAAACTAGCACTGCTTCCAATGCTGTTTCTGTTTTGGCAAGCATTTCTGTTGAATGCATCAACAATTTTGTTTTCTTTCCCTCTGATATGTTCTATGTCCATATCAAACTCACTCAAAAAAGACAACCATCTGGCTTATCGAGCATTCAAATCAGTCTGGGAAAAGAATTATTTAAGACTAATATGATCAGTCATCAATGTAAATTTATTTCCAAGAAGATAGTGTCGCCACATCTTCAAGGCATGGATTACCGCCGCCAATTCCAAATCATATGCACTATAATTATGTTCATGTGTCTTAAGTTTCCTAGACTCATATGTAATAACATAATTTTCTTGCAACAACACTCCTCCCAACCCTTCTTTACAAACATCGGTACGCACAACAAATTCTTTATCAGGATCTGCAATCTTCAGTATAGGGGTTGTAGTGAGTTTTAATTTTAATTGTTCAAAACTGTTTTGGCATTTTTCAGTCCACTCAAATTTGACACCTTTTCTTTGTAGTGAAGTTATGGGATATGCTATTGCAGAAAATCTTTCCACAAATCTGCGATAATAACCTGCAATCCCCATAAATGATCTAACTGCTGAAACATCAGTTGGCACCGACCATTCTCTAATAGCCTTTATCTTTTTAGGGTCAACAACCAACCCTTGTTCAGAAATAATATGTCCCAAGTATTGGATCTTGTCCTTATAGAATTCACATTTACTGAACTTGGCATATAACTGGTTTTCTTTCAAAGTTTGCAACACTATCCTCAAGTGCTCTTTATGCTCCTCCTCACTTTTTGAGTAAAATAAAATATCATCTATGAACACTAGGATGAATTTATCCAAGTACTTGTTTAAGACACTGTTAATTAGGTACATAAAGGTGGCAGGGGCATTTGTCAAACCAAAAGGTAGGACTACAAATTCGTAGTGACCATACCTGGTTCGAAAAGCTGTTTTACTAATGTCTTCCTCCTTAATTATGAGCTGGTGATAACCAATCCTTAGATAAATCTTAGAAAATATTGAAGCTCCCCTTACTTGATCAAAAAGATCATCAATTCGGGGCAAAGGATACTTGTTTTTAATGGTCAACTTATTCAGTTGACGATAGTCAATGCACATTCTAAAGGTTCCATCCTTCTTTTTCACAAACAACACCAGTGCTCCCCAGGGAGACACACTCGGTCTGATATAACCCTTATCCAGCAATTCTTGCAATTGCATTTTCAGTTCCATGATTTCGGGGGGACTCATTCGATAAGGGGCTCTAGAGATAGGTGTTGCTCCAGGCACCAAATCGATTGAAAATTCAATCCTTCTTTTAGGGCGAAGATGAGGAATCTCATCTGGAAAAACTTCCTTAAATTATTTTACCACTGGTAGAGTGTCCAGCAGATTGTCTTCAGGTTGCTGTCCTAGTTCCTCAACATGTACAGTATATACTTGATATCCCTTCCTAGCTGTCCTCTTTACTTGCAGAGCTAATATTTGTCTTACAGAAATTGGTTTTGGTTTTCCCTTGAGGGTAAAGGGTCTCCCTTCTTCATCTATGCAATGTAAAGTTTTATCCCAACAATTCATCATAGCCTTCCTCTTTTCTAACGAGTCCATTCCTATCAGCAAATCATATGAGCCTAAGGGCAGAATGTTTAAGTTTACTTCTGTCTGAAAATCATTTAATTTAATTGCTGTCTGTGGTAACTTATGAGTTACTTTCCTCTTGGTGCCAGTGGCTAACTGGACCAACTAAGACTGTGAAATTTTTTCAGTCTTGAGATTTCATTTTTCAACAATTTGTGGACTAATGTAACTCAAAGAAGCACCTGGATCAATTAAAACTGTAATAGATTGGTTAGCAATCTTACCTTCCATCTCAACCATGGTAGCTTGGTGTTATGCTTGTCGATTCTCCAAGGCTGCATTGATAGTGGGTATATTTCTTGCTATGTCATTTACTGTGGTAGCTTCTCGATCTCTCACAATCATCTGAATGTTTCGATGGGGACAATCCCTCAACAGATGAGGTTTTCCACAACCCCAACATTTCAAAGGCTCCCTCATTTTAACTTTTCCTTTCTTTTTATTATCTACATCTAATTTCTTGGAACCAACTTGGGACTGTGCAGTTTGACTTTCTTTTGGTTTATTAAATTTTTTCCGTTGATGGTCCCTACCAAAGTTCTTTAAGTAGGTTGGTTTCTGTTTCTTTCCTTTGATTTCACCTTTGCTTACCTATCCTTTACCAAGTTCACCCTTTCCTTTAAACCGCTGATAGCATAATCTTGCTTTCCTCACTGCTTCGTCCATATTTTTTGGATTATCGAATTCGATCCTCTCCTTGTACATAGCAGGCAAACAGTTCAAAAACCTTTGCACCTTTGCCTTCTCCTCACGAATGTAAGGGACATACCTTAACAAATTTGTAAACTTGGTGACAAACTCATCGATCGTGAGCTGTCCCAGTTTGAGTTCATGGAATTCCTTTGCTTTGTCATCATAATAATGTTCATTTAAATAGCGGTTTTTGAGCTTAACTTGGAAATCTTCCCAAGTCACTGTCTTTTCATCAATGGCATGGACCATTTTCGTCTCCTCCCACCACAAGGTAGCCTTACCTTGTAGCTGGTAGATAGCTAATCTGGCCTTCAGAAAGCTTTCATATTCATAGACCTAGAAATACTTAATCATATTCAACAACCAGACTTCAACATCTTCCTCCTTCTCCCTATCATAGGAGGGAGGTTTGATCTTTTGGAATTCCCCCTGTAATTCCTTTTTCTACTTATACTGATGTCTAGTAGTGTCCTCTTCCTCAGACTCGTCAGAGAACTTGCCCTTCTTCCTCTTTCTGGAACCTTCACCTTCTTGGCTGTTCCGTGAAGTCAATTCTCTGATGAGTTTTTCCTGCTCTTCATTGGCTAATGACAGTCTGTCATTCTGGCTTCTTATCTCAGCCATCTCTCATCGCAAACTGTGCAACATAGCCATCACCAGAGCGTTGGGATCTGGTGTATTATCTTCATCACGCAGATCCACATAAATTTCATCACCTTCAGCCATTTGGCTTTTTCTACTTCAGCACACTATACACTAAATAGCACATATACGAGTAACAAAGATATTTTTTTTTTTTGATAAAAATAATTTATACGTTGAGCACAACAATAGCAGGTTTATTTATCATGAGCTACATTACAATTTGTAATGCACCTAAATCTCATACCACACAATTGAGTTCCTCAATACCAATTCCTATTATTAGAGTTAGGGCATTAATTCAATTTGTTCCAATGATAATTTAATTTTTTTCTTTCTCAAGGGATATTTAAGAGGGATTTTGATGTAGTTCCCTTTTTCACATCAAATGAGATTATGCTATGTATCGTATGGGTTCCATGATTTTGCATAGTCGTAGAGCTTTATATCGTTGTTGTATTACTATGCACATACATAGGCAATATGTCCAACTCCCTTATGTAATATGGGAATTTCGACCCATACGTTAAAACATGGCTATGATATGATCTTTGTGACGAAAATTGATTTTGTATCTATATGTATGCTATTTTATATTGGTTTTATGGATAAGTCACCAAGCTTATTTTATTACTCTGGTCTGCATTAGTACGTTGGTAATAATTTTAGTATGTTCTGCGTTAATTTTTAAATGTCTAGTTTCACCTCACTCAGTCGTTTCTCTATCTGTGTGCGAGACGACGGATAGTTGCCACCTGGACGGTTGGATGCACCTATGGTTTATGGCGAAAAATGGGTATAACACACACCATGTTCGTTTGTTTTTACTTCCTTACTCTCTGGTCTTATCAGCTTCTCCTTCGGCTTACTTACCTGACAAGGCATTAGTGCCGCCTCTGCACTATGGCGAGGACTTGGCGCACGTCGATGTCTCCTCCAAAGGTATGGTGCTTATCGTGTTCAGATACAAGTGTTGCATTTCTCTATCTCTGGATTTTAAATATGGTGGCTCATATCCATATATAATATTTTTGTTTTGTTTATCAACTTTATGCAAGTCAAAATGTCTGGATTGTCAATGGCACTTTATACGGCTTCCAGTGTTTCATCCATGCGACTCTATAGTTTATAAGTGGATGGATTTATCAAAATCCAAAATCACCTATAATAATAGTCGACGGCCCATACGACGTAGTTGTATAGTCTTTCATAAAAAAATATTTTGTTCTAGCGATAAATTTTTTTTCTATACTGCATCTCATACTCGGATGGATATTCTTGTTTGGTTGTGTCACGATTTGAGTTTAATTTGGTGGATGCAGGAATTACGTGGGATATTTTCTCCCCTCGTCCTTAGTTCTTCCCTCTCGCCTGCATAAATTTTGATTTCCTTAGGGTAGGCCACAAAGCTCTCGACTCTCCCTAATTGGTTTCAAGCTATTCACATTCGTATTCCCTGACATAGGGATAGAATGTCAACGTTTTTATATATATGTAATTTTTTCTTTTTCATAACTCTGAGGTTGTTGTGTGGGTTACTCTTAGCGTTCGTTTCAAATGACTCATTCGTCCACGGAATGATGAAATATTATTCATCGCACCTGTATTAGAATGGCGTCATGCTGGAGTCATCTAGGTACCAATTCTGGACGACTGTGATGTGTATTATTATCAAACTTGTCATTTGAATTTGCTCACACGGTTTACTCATTTTTTTTCCTCTGCTGAAATTTGGTCAAAGTTTTGTTTCAGGCGCTCTCTCTCTTTCTCTGGTGAGTATAATTAACTAACCATCCCTTCTCCCATTAACAAGTTCCGGTTATCGTTGGTTTCCAATTATTTTATTGTTTCAGTTCACCTACCCCGAACCTTACAAAAGTATCTAATTCATGCGGACATTTTATTGTGTACAGGTAACAGACAGGAGTAGAATTTTCATGAGTTTACTCGTCGAGCTATTCCTTACGTTTAGTTTTAATGTTCACTCTGCTTCTATTCCAAGTCAGTATTCACCAGTGATTCTCGAACAGAAATGGAGGCATTGCTTCCGAACCTATTAATTTATATTTCTAATTTTGATGTAACTATAACTTGAATCTATTGAGATTCGGATGTTTGGATAATTTTCTATTTGTTTCCTGGTTGACAGTCGAGGGTTTGACTGATCTTCTTTTAAAATAAACTCTGTCACATTATGCACTGAGAATATCTTGTGAACTCAGAGGGTTTTATATCCTTCCTTCCCCAGTATATATCAATTTGCACTTGAGACTCTTTATCCAGTGTAGTTCTGCTTAAAATGTTCCTATGATCTTCTTGTATCAGGATTTTCTATCTCTGTTTTCTAGAATTTAACTCACTGCCATCTTAGAATAATTGTACAGTATATATATTTGTTCCACCAGTGTTTCACTACTCCTACGGTTATAATTTTTACACTGTCCTTGAATGTAAAAGGAATTGGTTCTTTTCCCTATTGCCATTTCACTATCATAGCAATAGAAAAAGGTTGTTAAATGAACTAATATTTCATGCTCTACTCTATTCTGCATGTAACTCATCTAGTTATTAATTGATCTAGCCAGTAATGAGATAGTCATGAATTGGAATGAGAAAATTTATTATTTAATGTTGTGGGTTTCATAAAAATACATATATTTCTGAGCACTAAAATTATATATAGTTCAGCTCAGGGTTTTTTTCTTCTTTTGTTTTGCAGTAACTTAACAAATACATAAATATATTCTGCCCTAGCTTGGGTATCTATTTTGGTTGTACAGCACTTAATATTTACATTTCCTTCCAGCACACCAAAAATATTCTACTCCTAGATGTCTGGCTCATAACTAGTTAAATGAATAATTTTACAGAAGCAGATTAAAGTTAAATTCTTCATGGATTATAGGAGTAGTTTAAACCTCCAGATTTAAACGAGTACAGGTTTATAGCTTCTGGCTGGTTCTCCCTATAATTTCATTTCCTACAACTCTACAGAATTAAGAGGATAAATTGCTTCTTAATAATTCTGTTAAATGTACGGAAGATCAATTTCAGGTTTAAAATAAACTAACATTCACAATCAAAATTCACCCAGCAAAGAAATTTAGAAATTTAAACCATACAGGAATATTCTGATCATACCACTTCTGTAATTGACCAATCCTCCCAACCTTAGAGTTCCTCTATCCACAGAACTCACCCCCGAGCTGAGATCATCTTCCAGAACAGACCAACCTCTAATCTGTTTAGGAATAGCTTATTTAAGCTTTTTCTCCCCAAAGCCTGTTTCTAATTCTGCGTCCAAAATTACAGGATGCTTTTCTTCCTGTTTGCCTAGGCATCCCTTATTTAGGGAGTTTTAAAGCTGGTTTCTGCTTTTCCCAGCTTTTTACCTCTTCCCAACTACTCTCCACCTCATTGGGGAAAACTAGATTTTTCCTCAAAAATCTAATTTGGAAATAATTATTTCAAGTATTTTTGAAATATTTATAGGGAAATCTTAGCCTCTTTCCATACCTCATGGATTTGGAAAGTGATCTCATCATTCTCATTTGGTCAATATGCACAGAATCATTTTATTTATTTTCAAAATTAAATACTTAAATACATTCCACAAAATACTTATCCATTAGGGTCCACTCCCTTTTGGATATAAAGTTCAAATGTCTAATCTTGAAGAAAACATAAACTAGGGGTGTTAACTTTTATGCATTTCACACTTACCATATTTTTTCCGCGTCGCCGCCGGCACTTTGCAATACTTAGCATTTAACTTTAAGCCTTCACCAAATGTTATTTCCCCGCCGATGTGATCTGGCAGGGCCCACAAACCTCACCACACTTAAAAAATCTTTCCACTTACCTTTTAAGCGCCCGCAACCCGCACTTCGCAAGTTTTAAGTTTTAACTTAGCCACCCGCAGTTTGTTCTGGTTTTTTTGCGATGCGATCGCAAAGGGGAACGTGTCAAGCTTAGGAGGGTATCACAAAGCACACATCACATAGCTCAAGAGTTAACAGATAATCTGCCGCAAGTTAAACAATTTATGGTGCGATACGATATGCCACATCACATCACATATCGAAAGGCTTAAGATTATTATGTGTTCGCTCCAGTTAAATGTTATAATCGTTGATGAGCAATTTGTGAAGGAGGCCCCGGACGCGATGTATTTTCAAATCCGGGACGAATAAAATTACAGGTCCGCCATTTTCTGTTCTTTGTACACTGTGTCGTGTATAAACAACAAAACCAGAGATGAAAGACATTTTGATGTTACCTGTGTATTACCGCATGAAATTGCATTAAAATGTAGGATTCGGCCATTTTGTATAAACCTGTGTAATTTCTCATATGTTTAAGTGAGAGAGATGAATAAAAATAAAGAAGAGTTGAATAAATTTCAAAAATAATTCCTCTTCTGCGTTATTTCGCTGTCTGTCTATGTATGACTGTTATTTCTGCAATATTTTGCATTCTCTGTGTTGTGGGAGAATGCATCCCTCTGTGTGTTTGTTTATTTAGAATTTCCAACATGGTATCAGAGCAGGTCTAGTCTCTCACTGAAAGAATGAGTCTTTACTGAACAAGCTGATGGATTTTCTTTTTTGCGAAGCTGATTCTCCAGTAGTGAGAAGACTTTGTTTTACACAGTCAAGATGGCAACAACAGACACAAGCCTGACAAATCCCCAACTACCATAGTTCAATTTGAATAAATATGATTATTGGGCTATTACAATGAATGCCCTCTTCTCCTCAAAATATATTTGGGAGCTGGGGCGAAATGGTTTCTAAGAACTAGCTAATGCAGCAGCATATAATGCTTTGACACAAGGACACAGAGATTTGTTGAGAGAAAATAAGGACTGCAAATCCCTCTTCTCTATTTTCCAGGTAGTACATGAAAGTATTTTCTCAAGGATTTCCACAACAGCAAAGTCTAAGGAGGCATGGGATACCCTCGAGATAGCCTATCAAGGCATGGCAAAGGTGAAGACCGCAAAAGTTCAAATGCTGAGAAGAAACTTTGAAACTATTTGTATTAAAGTGTATGATAACATAGACTCATTTTTCACACATGGGATTAGGTTGTTTACCCAAATCAGGTCTCATGGAGAGACACTTGAAGAAAGGAGAAAAGTGGAGAAAGTCTTAAGAAGTCTACCATCAAGGTTTGATGCCATAGTAGTGGCGATAGAAGACACAAATGATATCTCACAGTTTTTAGTGGATGAGCTTCATGCATCACTGATGTCTTATGAGCACAGAATGAACAAAGTGACAAAATCCTCATTGAAGCATCCATTCAAGGTACAAATGTCTTTTGGTTAAGGTAGAGGTCGAGGAAGATCAAACTAACAAGGAAGAGGAAAAAGCCCACACAGAGGTGGAAGAAGCGGTCCTGCAAACACAAGCGAAAGGGGTAGCAATAGAAATCCAAGTGAAAGCTCAAGCCATAATCAAGCACAAGGACAGAGATATGATAAATCTCAAGTCCAATGTAATTATTGTAAAAATTATGGCGATTATGCAAATGAATGTAGAAAGAAGTAAAATGACATGGATAATAAACCTAGTGTAAATTTTACAAAAGAAAATTAGAACCAAAGAAATGTGTTTTTAACTTTTAATGTAGCACAAGAAAAACAAGAAGATGTATGGTTCTTAAATTCAGGGTGTAGTAACCATATGACTTGAAACATAACAATATTTGCCAATCTATATGAGAGTGTAAAATATAAATTTACAATGGGGACTGATAACAAGGTATCTGTGATGGGGAAAGGAAGAGAGAAGATACTGACAAAGAAGGGAGAGAAGAAGTTTGTGCTAGATTTCTATTATGTACCTGGCTTGAAATGTAACCTTCTAAGCATTGGAAAACTTGTGCATAAGGGGTACAATGTGTTTTTTAAGAATTATGTCTGCACAATCATGGATATACCTCCAAGTAGATAGGTCATTGTAAAAGTGCATACGACAAGCAAAAGGATGTTTCCTCTCAAGATCAGATTAGACTTGAAGAAAGGAGGTTTTGTAGTCGCAGTAACACAAGAATTCTTTCAAGAAGAGGTGATAGATGAGGACTGGTTATGGCATTTGAGATTTTGAAATCTTAATTTCGAAGATTTTAATTTGTTGCACAAAAAAGGCATGGTAAAGGGATTACCACTCATAGAGAAACCAGACAACCTATGTGAAGGCTGCATGTTGGGAAAATAACACAGAGAATCATTTCCAGCAGGAAAGAGTATAATGGCAAAGGAACCTTTCGAGATTTTCCACTAAGATTTATGTGGACCAATGAAAATGCCATCATTCGCTGGTAGTCAATATATGTTGACATTTATAGATGATTACACAAGGAAGACATGCGTCTATTTCCTAAAACAGAAAAGTGAAGTGTTTGAATAGTTCTACCACTTCAAAGCTCTTGTTGAGAAGTAAAGTGGACACTACATAAAGGTGTTGAGAACTGACAGAGGTGGAGAGTATATCTCCAAAGACTTCCTATGTTTCTGCAAGGAGAATGTGATTCACAAGAAATTTACCACAAGGTATACTCCTGAGAAAAATGGTGTAGCAGAAAGAAAGAATATGACCATCATGGACATGGTAAGAAGTTTGTTGAAGACAAAGAATAAATTCCAAATGAATATTGGGCAGAAGCTGTTAATTGTGTAGCTTATATCTTAAATAGATGTCCAACGAAAGCTATTATGAACAGTGTTCCAGAAGAACCATGGAGTGGAACAAAGAAGTTTGTCACTCACATGAGAGTGGTTGGATTTGTGGCATATGCACATGTCCCGGATTAGTTAAGGAAGAATTTAGACAACAAGGGGGAGAAATGTATATTTTTTCGATACAGTGATGAATCCAAGGCTTACAAGCTCTATCATCCATCAACCAAGAAAGTAATAATCAGCAGAGATATTCAGTTCATTGAAGAACAAGCTTGGGATAGAAGTTTAGAGAAGACTCTAAATGTGAAGACATGTATTTCACATGAAGACAAAGAGTAATTGATTGCAGAAAATAATTCCTTAATGGTGTCTCCTCCTCCACCTACACAAGCTCAATAGAGCACACCACAAGCTAACAATAGAACAACAGTGAAAAACCAAGCAAGTGCTTCTCCAAGCACACCACAGGGATAAAAAACTCCTTTGAGTTCAAGTGCAACTCCAAGCAGATCTTCAACAAATACAAAAAGACTAAAAGTCATAAATTTAAGTGAAATTTATGAGCAAGAAGAAGTAAATAGTAATGCTGGTGTGAATTCTTTATTTGCTTTCTTTTTTCATATTCATGACCCAATCCATTTTTAAGATGCAGTCAAAGAAGAGAAATGGATTGAAGCAATGAATGGAGAGATAGGAGCAATAGAAAAGAATGAGACATGGCAGTTAGAGGGCCTCCCACAAGGAAAATAGGTTATTGGAGTAAAATGGGTCTATAAGACTAAGAGAAACATTGAAGGAAAGAAAGAAAGGAAAAAGGAAAGACTTGCTGTCAAATTCTACAAGGAACAACAAGGAAGAGACTGAGAAAACATTTTCACCTGTTGCAAGGATGGAGATAGTGTGGACATTAGTGTCAATAACAAAACAACAAAAATGGAAAGTTTATCAAATAGATGTGAAATCAACATTCTTGAATGGAGTGTTGAAAGAGGATGTGTATGTTGAACAACCTCCTAGCTATGAAATAGAAAGCCAAGAACACAAAGTGTGTAAGTTGAAGAAAGCTCTTTATGGTCTAAAGCAAGCACCGAAAGCATCGTACAACAAGATTGATGCTTACCTAATAGACAATGGGTTTGACAAGTGTGATGGTGAACCCACACTCTACATTAAAGAAAATGATGGTAAGATCCTTATTATTGTTTTATATGTAGATGATTTGATTTTCATAGGCAATGATGTTTCTCTCATTGTTGATTTTAACGCAGTGATGAAAAGTGAATTTGAAATGAATAACTTGGGTTTGCTAAGGTATTTTTTTGGCATACAAGTAAAGCAAACAGAAAAGATGATTTTTATCTCCCAAGCAAAGTATGTGAAAGAAGTTTTAAAGAAGTTCAATATGCATAATGTCAAGCCATTAACAACTCCAACTGTCACGAGGTTGAAGTTGAGCAATTAAGATTGCAACAAGAATGTTGATCCGACATTGTACAAAAACATGGTTCGCAGTTTAATGTATTTGACTACAATTAGGCTTGATATAATGTATGCAGTAAGCTTGATATCCAGATTCATGGAGACACCCAAAAAAACACATTGACAAGCAAGGAAGAGAATTTTAAGATATGTAAATTAACTGTAAGTTAGCTTTTAAATGATATGAAATGAAAAATATTCAATGTCTTATTCCAGCCGTATGGAAAATTCTAAAAATAAATTTACAACAAAGGAACAAAGATGTTCCAATAAAAGACTTGGGTAAGAAACCCGTATCTATGACTTTTACGAATGCATAAACAAGAAAAAAAGATGACGCCAGCTTTAATAAATTTAATTTTTTAAAGATATAATATAGATTGATATAGGCTAAATATAAGATTTGAAAACGATTTAATAATTAATAATTTTGAAGGCAATGAAAAAGATTCAATAAATGATTAATATGCTTCGTGCTATTGTGTGAGGGTTTATTAATCGGTGCAATTTAAGGTAATACGAAAGTGTAAGAAATGCATTGTGGAGAATAAAAGGAGGCCGATTTTGTTTTAGCGCCACGTGTAATAAAAAGGGCCGTCGATTATATATATATATATATATATATATATATATATATATTTTGTTTGAGAAGCACAAAACATCCGATGGTGGCAAAATTCACTTAAAATTACGCACATCAACACTGTTTGAAAATCGAATTTGGCATGACTAAGATGCAACCTGCTATCTCGGTCCACAAAAGTTTTCAATTAACTGTAGGTTACGGAATTCTAGAACAATTCTATTTTGCTCAAATGTATTGGATTTATGTGTTGGATAGCGATTTGAAAATGTAGACGCAAGTTTGAAGATACATAGGCTAATTGTCCATAGGTTCATTTGTCGATATTGGAGGAGGGTTTCCTTTCTTTTTCCAGAATATTGCCACTATATAAAATGTGATGCCACAGATGGCTTTGAGTTGCCGGTGTTGATCATGTGGGGAGCTGTGTAGATTTTACATGTGTAGGAAGTTTTCCTGAACATCCCAAAATGCGTATTTTCAGTTCCCCGTAGATTACGATCATCCAACGGGTATAATTTATCGGATGAATTTGAATTGAGAAGAGTCAAACGCAATTCTTCTGACCGTTAAGAAGAGAAATGGTTTAGTTATTAGTGGGAAAATTGAATTATTAAGAACAGAATGATAGGGATTAAAAAAAAGGTTTTAATTAATTTAGAATTTTGATTTATTTTCTAGTTTTTAAATTGGTTCAAAACAATTAAAAGAATTGAATTTGAAAATTTGTTGAAAAATAATTTTTATTTGCCGCATGTTCTAATACAAACAGGACATACCATGAAACCTCCTTGGCACACCGCATCCAGTAGTTGATGCCGGGGAGCTTGTGTGCCTCCCTTACGAGTCATGATGTGTACAAAGATCCGTAAACTTGAGTGCAATGACTTAATGTTATTTCAGAAGCATAATTGATAGATATCATGAGATATGGTCATTCTACAGCCACACACATATTCCGGCTGCTACAAACCCCAGCTACTCCACGCCATCTTTCCAACAGCTCCCTCAAACAAACGCTGCGCCATAAACTTAGCACTCCGTTATCGTCGCACACTAGGCACAATAAGGGCCAGGAAAGATTACCTTCCACAAAAAATGGTAGAGGTTTTTATCCTATTCCGTTTTACCAAATCTATTGGTCAGATCTAATCTTAAAAAAATATTGATGCCTTCAAGTATTATGGGTTGTCCCAATTTGATTTGGTCTCTTATTTAGATCGCCCTCTTTGCATTGAAAGGAAGTCACTAATATTAATTGGGCATGGACTCATATAAAGTGTGCAAATATGAACCAGGGCCAGTCTTGGATTCATTGCATTTTTAGCAGTGCTTTGCAGTATTGGAAATGAGATATTGTAAAAGGAGATAAGCCTTTCATAATGGGTGATATAATAAATAGTTATTGTTTTATTAAATTTTTAATAATCTAATAATTTAATATTTTGTACCATACTAATTTTAGTTATTTAAAATACCTATATATTTTGAGTTAAATTATATTTATTTTATTTAAATGTTTTTTATATTTATTTATTTTATTTATTTCTTTTCAATTAAAATTATATATAAAATTAATATATATATATATATATATATATATATATATATATAAACCAAAATCATCTCCACAAAGTAAAAAAATATTGGTTGTTATTTATAATTAAAATGATCATAATTAGTTTATATTTTTATTATAATAAGTTGAATAATTTTGGCTAAATTTATGTGCAAAATAAGTGAGACCAGTGTTTTATTAAAATCTAGAGATTAGTAATACAAAGATTTTATTAAAATCTAGAAAGAGATAAACACAAAGATGAAACATAAAACTTAAACAAAAATACTATATATAATCAACAAATTTTTATTTATTTTTATAAGTTTTTACTTAGAATTGTATAATAACAAGGAAAAACACAAGATTTTATTCTACTTTATATTAATTAAATGGTTGAATTCTCATATAATATAATATATGGTAATAAGTGATATTGACATCCTCATATCAATATAAATATATATTAAATAAATTAGTATTTTAAATATATAATATATGCAATAAATCCAAAATTATAATAATTATATATTAATTAATATTGGCTGAATACAAAATTTGAAAAAGATGTAATAAAAAATGACTTGGACGGGATTGAGAAATGGTTCAGTAAATAATTTATATGTATGAAGGGAATTCGAACAGATTACTTTATTCTCTTGTGCGAATGTTTATCAATCCCACAGAAAAAAAAGGTGGGAAAAAGATTAGAAACCTCCGAAGATCCCCAGAATTCACTCATAATTTCGTAAATCAACACTGATTGAAAATCGAATTTAGCATGACAAAGATGGAACGCGCTGCCTCGATCCACAAAATAAAATCAATTACCTTGTATTATCTCCAAAGATGCGGCAGGATTTAGTAGACGCAATCTTGAGGTTACCTTTCTTTTCTCAGAATATTTCCACTTTTCAAAATGTGATGCCACAGCAGGCTTTCTGGTGGCAGCGATGATGATGAGGAGATCTGTTTAGACTGTACTACTTATGTACGGGGCAAAGTTTTCCTTGAACATTTGAGCACAATGGGTAGAGTGAAACCTAATCCTTATGACCGTTATATTCAGAGAATAAATTAAAATAATTGAGCATGGCCAAATAGATTAATTCATTTCCTTTTGGAAATTTGGAGCATTTTATCGAATGACCAAGCTTGACACACCCAATCCTTATCATAGTTGTATTTGAAAAACTAAAATAAAATAATCGTCAAAATAGTTAAAATACGAAATAAATTCTTGTGAGAAAGTGGAACAATTAAAGGCCACTCCACGATCACACCCAATATAGACAAAACATTAATAAGTAAAAATAATTTGATTAATTATGAGAAAAACTGAATTCTTAAGTATAATTAGGTGGCAATTTTAAAAAAAAAAAAAAAATTTGATTTAGCATTTTCATTTATTTTCAAATATTTGAATTGTTTTAAAACAATTAAAGCGACTCAATTTGAAAATTTACCAAAAATAAAATGTATTTGCCACATTTTCTAATACAAACGAGACATACAAAATGCCATAAAACTGAGCTGGCACACCACATCCACTAGATGATGCCTATGAGGCTTGTGTTCCCCATCCCCTCTAAATGCCAAGGAGGTCGTACATGCCTTAACCTGCGAGATCAACAGAATCCTCTGGCCACCGGATTTTGAACGACCAAATATTTGTTTCTACGCCGTCTCCCATGAAGCCGTCATACTCACAAATCTGTAGGATGACAGAAGTGGTGGGCTCAAATATGGAACACATTTTGGAAAGAGGACAACGGTCTTATTGGTTTCCAATTTATGGTTTTGAGTGACGAAGTTTCCAGAAAAGCATTTCAAATTCAATGATGATATTTGAAAAACGAATCTCCCAGTGATTTTTTCAGAGTTTTTATTGACATCTTTCAAACAAAGTTTCCTCTTGGTATTTCCTAAAATCTAAAATCAGGTAGGTTGTCTTGCACAAAATTTGATATGCTGTTTGATGATGATGATGATGATGGTTAATGTCCAATGAGACCAAAACTTTGGTCTATGGGACCCATAATTTTCTGAGTTCTTAATTGTTTGGCTTATCGTCTTTCTTGGCAAGATTGGTGTTGTAGCTTTCTTTTTTTTCTCCAGGGTCTTCCAACTTCCTTTATCTTGCACCTCCTTCATCTCTTATGATTCTTTGGACACTCATGTTTTATCTTTGGGAACTAGGAGATATTCTTTCCTACTAAATGAAGATTTCTTTTGCGGTATTCAAATCGTCATACTTGTTGATGCTTGAGGGGCTGTCGAGTTCGTTTTTTTGTTGTTGGGCGGGGCTTTCCCCTTGCTTGTCTTGAGGGTTGTTTCTTTATTCTATGATTTCTTGCGATTCAGAGTTTTCTAGAGAGTTTCTTGCTTGATGACAGTGTAATGTTCCTTTTGTGCTCCTTCTCACCATGCAGATCTATGGTTATTTTTCCTAGCAGAATTTTTCTGGAAGACTTTTGGGCAATTTTTGGCAAGATGGGCTGTCTCAAAGCAGGATCGACATGTGAAGAGGACAATTTCATAATTAAGTTTCTGGTTCCATACATAGTCTTTGCTTGTTAAAATTATTTCCGCTGGGAAACCGACACTGAAATCTATTTCTATGAAGATGCGTGTATACGTGGTTCTGATATATACCTCTATTTCTGGGCACCTGCAATAAAATTTCCCAATTTCATTTCCAATGCCTTTTAGCGAGGAGAGATTTCAAAAATGCAAAGATAGGTTTGGCAATCTGACCCAAACTCGCGCTGAGGTTATGATTGTTGTTGAGAGATCGAATGATGGGTTCCATAGCTTCATGAATAGGCCTGAGGTTTCCCAAAACCAAGGGCCGGAATCTAAAATGCATTGTCTGTTTTCAGAATTTTTAAAATATACTATAAAGAAACCCTTAGCACAAGGGTAGATATTAATTTCATCAGAAATGACAAGCTTTCGTACCTCCGAGATGAACTGTGGAGAGCTGTAAGCAGTGGCCAAAAGCAATTAAATCGGCAGCTTAAGGAACTTTCAGAGAACTTCAGGGTCTCATCCACTGAGGCCTTGACCACCTCCGATATGGGAGTTGGGGCTTCACTAACAATATGAGAAAGAGTTTAACTCTTAGAAGCGACAATTATTGATTTGTAACAATTCAAATATTTTTTTGATTTTTTGAGTGAGCCAAATTCCTTTGTATTTATTTTTGAAAAAAAATGCAATCGGATTAATTTTAAAAATTTTATAGTAATATTATATAAAAATAATCTAAAAATGTTTAATAATAATAATGTTTCATTTGGTTTCTTTCTTTTATAATAATAATTTTTATAACATATCTTTTAAGATATAATTGAATTTTCAATAATAATGTTTATTACAGTTTACAGATGTATATTTTTTAAGAAACGCGAACCTTCGTCGGCTTAGAAAAAACAGTGCAGTGGAGGTTCAAACACGAAACCTCCCACGGTGGCAGAATTCATGGTTCAATTTAAACAAAACAAAACCCTTCACAGAAAAAACTAAAATAAACAGACTGCAGGCAAACAAGTAACCTTCCACGGTGGCAGAATTCACTTAAAATTACGCCAAACAACACTGTTTGAAAATCGAATTTGGCATGACTAAGATGGAACCCGCTGCCTCGGTCAGAATTTTTTTCCATTAATTGCAGGTTACGGATTTCTAGAAGAATTTCATTATCCGCAAGGATGCCCGAGGATTTATGTGGGGATACTGAAGTTCTTTTGAAAACTTAAACATAGTTCTGAAGATACATAAGCTAATGGTGCATAGATTCATTTATTGGTATTGGAGGAGGATTTCCTTTCTTTTTTTCCAGAGTATTCCGACTATACAAATGAGATGCCACGGCTGGCGTTGTGGTGCCGGTGATGATCATGTGGGGGAGCTGTGTAGACTCTACTTTTGGGCGGGCAAAGTTTCAAAGTTTTACCTGAACACTTGAACATCCCAAAACAGGTATCTTCAGTTACACAGCAGATTCCCAGCATCCAACGGGTATAATTTAATGGATGAATTGAATGTAGTAGAGTGAAACCAAATCGTTATGACCGTTATAGTGGAAAATAAAATAAAATAATTGCGGATGGCCAGGATGGATTAATCATTTCATTTCGATTGTAATTTTCACGCATCCATCCATTGGGTATGACCTACTTAACGGATAATTGACCAAGTTTCAGGACCCCAATCCTTGTGAACGTTGCATTTGAATAGCTAAAATAAACTAAACATTACATATGGTTAAAAAAAGAATTAGTTAAAAAAAAAATACTTGAAAAAGAGTTGAGCAATTAAAGGCAACTTCATAATCACAGCTAGCATTCGGCTTAATAAAGAAACCTAAATGAGTAAAAATGTTTTGAAAGTGAATTATTAAGAACAGTTTTATAGGGATAAAAAGGGTATATGTTTTAATAAGTTTTATGTATTTTTCATAAGTTTTTGCATATATGTCTGTGTGTAAATTGTACCATAATGATGGGAAAGCACAAGATTTTATATGAAATGGATTTAAATTCTCATGTAATGCGCGGCAATAAAGTGATATTTACCTCTGTATACTTCGTAGGATTAAAAATTAAATAATTTTGATAATTTAAAATATGTGATAAATACAGCATCATAATAATTATACACTAATATCGGCGTGAAATTGATATACACTAATAATTATACATTAATATGTGATATTGATATACACTAATAATTATACCTTAATATGTGATCTTGATTTTCGTTGTGTCTGTATTTCATTTCAAATTCAATGATGATATTTGAAATATGCTTGTAGTAGTGCATTATTTTTTTTAATTTCCCTCTTTCTTGTCTTGATTTTTTGTTTTTTCATTCCGGCTAGATTGTCCCTCTTTCTTCTTTTTAATTTTTTTTTTGGGGGTGGTAGATGGACTAAAACTTAGAATATTGTTGTGCATATATCAAATCTGATTAGAATAAAAGGGAATTAAGCTGTTAACTATGTGCAATTCAAATATTGTAAGGTTGTGAATCAGTTAAATCTAGTTTATTTTTATAAATATTGAAATATTATTTATTTTTAAATTATTATTAAAAATTAAAACATAATTTATTTTAAAAATATGCAAATTTATTATTGAAATATTATTTATTTTAAAATTATTATTAAAAGTTAAAAGATAATTTATTTTAAAAATATGCAAATTTATTAGCTATCGGTTGTGCAACCTATTCTCATTGGTGCACCGGTTGTCAACTCGTTCGTGTTTTTATTTTTTCGAAATACATTTATAATAAATTCAAGCGCCCCTTGCCCCTCCCCCCCGGCCGATTTCTTGCATCTCCGGGATCCTCCATCATGTCTGTCTTCAACTGTTTACTTATACTTGGTTTCTTTCATTGTCCATCTCACACATCAGCACTATACAAGCGACTGCAATGAGTTAAATGTTATTTCAGGAGCATGGTGGATAGATATCATACGATATGGTCATTCCGGCTGCTACAAGCTCCAGCTACTCCAGGCCGTCTTTGTCACACGTCCCTCAAACAAACATCGCGCCTTTAATTCAGGGATCCGTTATCGTCTATCACTTTCCTCCCACTTTAGTTATGGATTTTTAAAACCCCGCACAGCGTACTCCTTAAGTACCTCGGAAACCGGCTTTCTTTTGATTTTGTTTCTTTATTTTCCGCTATTCAAACAGGGTTGTTTTATGAGCTATTCAATTTACTACTTTTTCACCTCCAACCAGAATCTATGTACTAGTCTCTCTCAGATTTACTGTAACCCCGTCTTTCTAATCATGATACACAATGTTCGATGATCCATATAATATGGACTGGCGCAGTTCATTAAAAGGTGTTTTTTGTTTCTTTGTTTCTTTTCAATGGAATCTAAGTGATTTGATTGGTCATTTCAAGATATGGTATATGTTTTTGTAATTTTCCATTGTTTTGTTTCTTTTAACAGCAGTATCGAAGATTCCAACATTCGTGGCGTCGGAGATATCGCTATAGGGAAATGTGTCTGTTAACCAGATACGCACTAGGCACAAGAAGGGCCATGAAAGATGATCTTCCACAAAAAATGGTAGTGGGTTACATGCTATTGTGTTTTACCAAATCTCTTGGTCAAATCTAATCTTAAAAAAATATCAATGCCTTCATGTATTATGCTCCCAGGATCCTCGAAGGCCCTTATACTCTATGATGGGTTGTCTCGGATCGTGATGTTTGCATTGAAAGGAAGCGCTGACGAATGGTATGATACGCATTATATTCGACTCTCTACACATGCTAATCTTAATAACATAAATTGGTAGTACTAGGCATGGACTCATATAATTTGAGTTAATATGTGCAAATGAACAAAGGACCGTTTTAGATTCATTGCACTTTTAGCAATTCTTTGAAGAATCACAAATTCCAATCCGACAATTCAAAATACAAGATGCTCAAATATTTTAGTGGTACTCATTAACTTTTCACTGATGATAATTAATGCTAATTAAATTTGAAAAGCGCATAACTTATTTTGGAACAAGTCTCCGAAATTGAAAGGACCATAAAATTATGAAACTTGCACTAGCTATATGTTCATTGCTATTCATTCACGGAATTTTTTGAGAATTCCAAACAATAGAGAGAATGAGGATTCCCTCTACAACACAGAGATTTAATATCTCAAATTTGTAGAATGAACAAAAACAATTTTGGACAAGTGTTTTCTCAATTCATAAAAGAATGAAAAACAAATACAAAATCAGAATAAAGCTGATTCTTCTTCCTATAGTGCGTTTCACAAAAATAAATAGTGGATTGCTACAAAACACAGTGCTCACAAAATATTCTCTGTCCAACTAAAAACTGCACATACAGTGCTTATAAGCGTGCTTTGTGTATTCAGCCTGCGAGCTATTCAACTAACAACAAAACACTCTGTTTTTGTCTCTGCCTTTTTCAACGACGTTCTAATACATTATTACGTGTTCAATATTTTTTTTATTATTGCAAAAGCCTACGGGCTCTTCTCCTTTTATTAGGTGCGAACAAAAAAAACAATCAACAGACCCGGATCTCAAAACTTATGAAATCCATTTGAAATCTTCATCGCGTCTGGCAGTCCATTGGCGATTGGCGATCGGCGAGACAATGGTTCAAACATTTTAAGACCCTTTGCGCTTTGCGACGTGCGATGAGCGATGGTGGTGGGGAACACATCACATCGCAACATCGACGGATGTTGGTTCATCAGTGTTTTGACCAATGATTTATTTGCAAATCTTGCGATGTGATGGCGCAGGGCCCATATCGCATCGGTGGAACTCTTAGTTCAGCGGACAGTTTGGAAACTTGACGAAGTTGTGATGTGATGAAGGTGGGACCTCATCACATCGCCGAAACTCATCGATGCGAGAAGTTAAGACCTGTGACTCGTTTGCGATGCGATAGTGTTAAGACTGTAATCGCATCACATCACTGCATTTTTCATGATGCGGACTTGTGCCGCCTCAAATCAATAAATTCACCGTTATGTTGTTAAGGCATTAAAGCCTGATTCAACCTGTCTTCAATGCTTTGTGCTGTTGATAAGCTTTGAGCCGAATGTCTTAACTTCGTTGTAGAAGTCGGCTACCGCCTTAGGGAAGTCTTCAATGTGATGGCTTCACTGCCCGGCTGTTAAATGCGCAAAAGTTGTGTACCCATCCAACTCTACTGATTTCCATCGATCATAACTTCAATCGCTTTCCAATCCTTTTGCAATTACTGCTGATTGATGTTAGTAGTTGGAATTAATTTCCAACACTCCCCCTCAATTTCAACTGTTGGGTTTTTCTGCATACCCACGCATTCCCTGAAATAAACAAAGCATTTTTGAACTAATGGTTTTGTGAGAATATCAGCAAACTGATCTTCTATTCTGCAATGCTGCAAAAAAATCTTACCATTGTTAACCAATTCACGTATGAAGTAAAACTTGGTGTCTATGTGCTTTGTCCTTTTATGAAAAACAAAATTTTTTGATAAAGCTATCGCCAAGCTATTATCACAGTAAATGGTTGTGCCCTATTCTTGTTCATGACACAAATATCTGAGAATTCTTTTCAACCATACTGCTTGGCATGTTGCTGTTGTTGCTGCCACATATTCTACTTGTGTTGTAGATAAAGCAACTACTGGTTTCTTCTTGGAAGCCCATGAAACTTCTCCCGATCCCAAATGAAATGCATATCCTGATGTGCTTTTTCGATCATCAACACTTCCAGCCCAATCACTGTCAGTGTAACCTGTCAACATGAGACTTTCGGAAGAGGAGTATAAAATACCATACACCTTCGTTCCATTTACATACCTTAGAATTCTCTTGGTTGCTTGCTAATGAGTTTCTTTCGGTCTTTCCATGAATCTGGAGATTAAGATAACAACTTGCATAATGTCCAGCCTAGTGGTAGTTAAGTACATGAGACTGCCAACTATGCTTTTATAAAACATTGGATCAAAATCCTTGCTATTTTCTTATTACTCAATTTCAACACCATTATTGTTGGAGTCACAGCTGCTTTGCTATTCTGCATGTTGAATCTCTTCAACACAGTTTCAATATATTTTGCTTGGGAAATTAAAATACCATTTTCACTTTGGTCTACTTCAATTCCAATAAAATATCTTAAGAAACCCAAATTAGTCATTTCAAATTCACTTTTCATGACTGCTTTAAAATCAGCAATGAGTGAATCTTCATTGCCAGTAAAAATTAAATCATCTACATATAAAACAACAATAATAATTTTACTGTCATTTTCCTTTATGTAGAGTGTGGGTTCTCCATCACTTTTTTCAAAACCATTTTCAATCAGGTAAGCATCTATCCTATTGTACCATGCTCTTGGTGCTTGATTCAGCCTATAAAGAGCTTTCTTCAGCTTGCATACTTTATGCTCTTGGCCTTCAACTTCATAGCCTGGAGGTTGTTCAACATAAACCTCTTCTTTCAACACTCCATTTAGGAATGCGGATTTTACATCCATTTGATAGATCTTCCATTTGTGTTGTGCCGTAATAGACAACACAGTTCTTACTGTTTCTAGCCTTGCCACTGGTGGAAATGTTTCATCATAGTCTCTCCCTTGTTGCTGCTTGTAGCCTTTAACAACAAGTTTGGCCTTGTGCCTTTTGATCCTGCCTTCAACATTTCTTTTGGTCTTATAGACCCACTTAACTCCAATAAATTCTTTGCCTTCAGGGAGGTCCATTAACTCCCATGTCTTACTCTTCTCAATCACACCAATTTTTTCATTCATTGCTTCAATCCATTTATCTTCATTTACAACATATTCAAAACGAATTGGGTCATCAACATGACATTACAAAGTGAATAAATAATTCAGACCGGTATTATTAATTACCTCTCCTTGTTCATAAATCTCACTCATACTTCTGAATCTTGGTCTTCTTTGTGTGCTTGGAGTTCCACTCGAACTTGAGGGAATTTTAGATCGCTGCGGTGTGCTTGGAGAAGCACTTCCTTGATTTCTCAAGGCTATTCAAATTCCAGCTTGTGGTGTGGTTTGTTGTGCTTGTGGTGGTGGAGGAGGAACCACCAAAGAAGGGTTATTAGCCGTTGTTCCTTATTCTCCTTCTTCTCTGTGAGACACAATTGTCTTCACGTTTACTGTCTTCTCTAAACTTCCATCCCAACCTTCTTCTTCAATGAATAGCACATCTCTGCTTGCTATCATTTTCTTGCTTGATGGATTATAGAGTTTGTATGCTTTTGACTCATCACAGTAGCCAATAAAGACACACTTCTCCCCCTTACTATCAAGCTTCTTCCTTAGCTGATCTGGTATATGTGCATATGCCACATAGCCAAATACTCTCATGTGAGTGACAGTTTTCTTTCGTCCACTCCATGATTCTTCCATAATTCTGTTCATGACAGCTTTAGTCGGGCATCTATTCAAGATGTACGTTGCGCAAGTGACAGCTTCTGCCCAATACTCATGCGGCAAATGTTTTTCCTTCAACATACTTTTGACCATGTCCAAAATGGTCCTATTCTTCCTTTCTGCAACACAGTTTTGCTGAGGTGTATACATCATGGTGAATTACTTTTGTATGCCATATTCTCTGAAAAAACACAGAAAGTATTTGGAGATGTATTCTCCACCTCTGTCAGTTCTAAGCAGTTTGATATAGTGCCCACACTGCTTCTCGACAAGATTTTTGAAGTGGCGGAATTTCTCAAACACTTCACTCTTCTATTTCAACACATACACTTAGGTCTTTCTGGTGTAATCATCAATGAATGTTAAAACATATTTGTTTCTAGCAAACGAAGCTGTTTGCATCGGTCCACACACATCAGAGTGAATTATTTCCAAGGGTGATTTTGCCTTTATACTCTTTCATGCTGGAAAGCTTTCACTATGTTGTTTGCCCAAGATACAGCCTTCACAAAGGCTGTCCTGTTTTTCAATCAATGGTAATCCTTTTACCATTCCTTTTCTGTGCAAAAGATTCAAGCCTCAGAAATTGAGATGTGTAAATCTCAAATGCCATAACCAATTCACATCTTTCACTTCCTCTTGAAATACTTCTTGTGTTACAGCTGCAATGTTTCTTCCTTCTTTCAAATCTACTCTAAGTTTGAGAGGAAACATTCTATTATTGTTCATCTACACCTCTGCAATGACCTTCTTACTTGGAGGTATATCTCTGATTGTACACACATCATCCTTGAAGAACACATTATAACCTTTGTCAATGAGCTATCCAATGCTCAAAATATTACATTTCAGACCAGGTACATAGTATACATCTGGCACAATTTTCTATTCTCCATTTCTTGCCTTGATACTGACTTTGCCCTTACCATTGACAGATATCTTACTATCAGTTCATGTTGTTACCTCAGATTTAACCTTTTCATCGAGATTGGCAAACATTGCTATGTTTCCAGTCATGTGGTTACTAAAACCCAAGTCTAAGAACCAAACATCATCTTGTTTGTCTTGTGTAATGTTACATGTTAACAGCACAATCTTTGGTCTCTTATCTTCTTCTTTTGCAAAATTAGCATTTTGCCTATTATTCATGTCATTTTTCTTTTTCCTACATTCATTGGCATAATGGCCTAATTTCTTGCAATAATGACATTGGACTTGGGATTTATCATACCTTTGTCCATGAGCTTGTTGTTTGCTTGAACATTCATCCTGGTTCTGATTGCAGCTCCTTCCACTTGTGCTACCAGGACTATTTCTGCGTATGTTTTGGCTTCTACCTCGACCTCTATTTTTTTCTCTGCGTCGGCTGAAAGACATATGAGTCTTGAGTGCTTGCTCCAATGAGGAGTTTGTTCCTCTGCTCAGTCTGTGTTCATGAGACATCAGAGAAGCACTTAGTTCATCTTCCATGAACTATGAGAGATATTTTGTCTCTTTTATCGCTACCACTATAACTTCAAACCTTGAGGGTAAACTTCTCAAGATCTTCTCTACAATCCTTCTTTCTTCAAGAATTTCACCACTAGATCTTATCTGGGTTAAAAGCCCAATAAAATTTGTGAAAAATGAATCTATTATATCAGATTCCTTCATTATGATAGTTTTTAAGTCTCTCCTCAACATCTGCAATTTTGTTGTCTTCACCTTCTCCATGCCTTGATAGGCAGTCTTGAGAATATCCCATGCCACCTTAGACTTTTTTGCTACTGCAATCTGTGGGAAAACACTCTCATGTAGAGATTGAAAAATATAAAAGAGGGCTTTGGAGTCCTTCTTCTTGTTATCACTTAACATATCTCTATCTGCTGCTGTCAAAGCAGCCAACGCTGCTGCTTTTGCAGGTTCAGGGTAGCCATTTTCAACTAGCTCCCATAATTCTTGAGAAGCAAACAAGGCTCCAATAGTTATGGCCTAGTAACTATGATTCTTCCCATTGAATTGATGAAGTTGGGAATTTGTCAAACCAGTTACAACATCTACCATTTTTAACTGTATAAGTAAAGAAAAGAAACTGACTATATAAAAACAAGCAAAACTTTCTCTGTCGGAGAAATCTACTCAATAAGCTTCTTATAGCTGCTACAGTGGAAAAACAAACTCTGTTTTGTCTCACTAAGTGCCTAGACTAGTTCTGATACCTGACAGAATTTTCTGAGAATTCCAAACAACAGAGAGAATGAGGATTCCCTATACAACACAGAGATTTAATATCTCAAATTTGTAGAATGAAATGAAACAATTTTGGACAAGCTTTTTCTCAATTCATAAAAGAATAAAAAACAAATACAAAATTAGAATAAAGCTGATTCTTCCTTTTGTAGAGGGTTTCACAAAACTAAACAATGGACTGCTACAAAATGCAGTTCTCACAAAATACTCTCTGTCCAACTAAAAACCACACAGACAGTGCTTATAAGCGTGCTTTGTGTATTCAGCATGCGGGCTCTTCAACTACATAGAAAAACACTCTGTTTTTGTCTCTGTCTTTTTCAACAACATTCTAATACATTATAACACGTTCAATCTTTTTTTTTATTACAAAAGCCTACGGGCTCTTCTCCTTTTATAAGGTGTGAACAAACAAAACCGTCAACAGACCTAGATCTCAAAAATTATGAAATCCATTTGAAATCTTCATTGTGTCCGGCAGTCCATCAATGATAAGCGATCGACGAGACAACGATTCAAAGTTTTTAAGACCCTTTACGCTTTTCGATGTGCGATGTACGATGAGAAATGGTGGTGGGGACCATATCGCATCGCAACATTGGTGAATGGTGGTCCATCGGTCTTTTGAACAATGATTACTTTGTGAATCTTGCGATGTGATGGTGTGGGGCCCATATCGCATCGGCGAAACTCTTAGTTAGTTCAGCGAACAGTTTGGAAACTTGACGAAGTTCCGATGCAATGAAGGTGGGACCTCATCACATCGTCGAAACTCATCGGTGTGAGCAGTTAAGACCTGTGGCTTGTTTTCAATGCAATAGTGTTAAGACTGTCATCGCATCGCATCGCTGATTTTTGCATGTTGTGGACTTGTGCCACCTCAAATCAATAAATTCATCATTATGTCGTTAAGGCATTAAAGCCTGATGCAACCTATCTTCAATGCTCTGTGCTGTTGATAAGATTTGAGCCGAATGTCTTAACTTCGCTGCAGAAGTCAGCTACCGCCTTAGGGAAGTCTTTAATGTGCCGGCTTCACTGTCTGGCTGTTAAATGCGCAAGATTTGTGTACTCATCCAACTCTGTTGATTTCCATCGGTCATAACTTCGATTGCTTTCCAATCCTTTTGCAATTACTGTTGATTGATGTGAGTAGTTGGAATTAATTTCCAACATTCATAACTGATTTTTTAATGTAACTAAATCTGAAACTGATACATGTTCACATTTTGAAGAAAGAAATAGTTCATTGAAAATTAGTGATATAGAATTTATTATGTTTTATTGCTATGTCAAAAGAGAATAAGAAACCTATGCTTTAAGTTTTCTTCTTATTATTAATACATATAATTTAAAAATAATAATAATAATTTAATATTTTAATAATTATTTTAAATAAAAAATTTAGATATATATATATATATATATATATATATATATATATATATGCAAAATCATTTTAACAAAATATTTTTTTTTCTTAATTATTATTAATATTTGATAAAATTTTCCATCATATAGTAGTATAATTGGAAAAAGAAAAAAGAAAAAAAGTTATTTGAAAGTTCAATCCCAAAAAAATCTCACACTTTAAAAAAAAAATACTTAATAAATATTATATTAATATATTATGCATTTATGTTAATAAATATTAAATTAATAAACCTTATGATATATTACTACAACTAATTTAGCACATTTAACAAAACTAAATAATCTGAACTTTCAACATATTATTTTGAATTAAATAATTACATTAAAAAAAGCCTAACCTTGTCATACTATTTTAACAATCCAAGCAACCACCAAATTCTAGCCTTTCATGGTTTGTCCATGTCAACCAAAAGGTTTTATAATTGTATGTTGCATGATAAAATATGATAATGGTGACTTTCTATGGAAGGTCACCATTGGAGGTGTTTGTGCCCCAAATGGTAGATGAAGCCTATTAATAAAGGAAATCCACACACACACACAGTTGAATTGAAATGGTTGTTGATCAAATTCAAATAAGAAAAAGAAAGCAAAGCTTATTTAAAAGAAATAGAACAAATTGTGAGATGCTGCAAGTTTCATTTGATAAACAACTTATTTTGTGCATGTTTATGGTTTGTTTAGAAGTTTCAATTTGATATGCAAATTCGTTCAAGTTTATGGCTCAATAGTTATTTCCAAAATTGAGTGAGATTTATTTCCAAAGTTTAATAGATTGAATGTGATAAGCGGAGGCATATTTCACCTACCTAGTTAGTTGTTCTTTCTCTTAGGATATTTATGTTAATGATTTTATGGAATCCACAAATTTCATTAAAAAAAGGGTGGGAACACAACCCTCTTTCAATGTCAAGGGAGTCTAGTGGTTTCAATGTATTCTCTTTCAATATAGACAGTCTGGGGCTTTAATGTATTTAAACATAATTATCTTATATTTATGAGATCAAAAATCTTAATCTCTTAACATTTTCATTTTCATTTTCTATGGCTCAATTCCAGTCAAACATGATAATAATTCATATCAAGGCTCTTAATTGTATAGGACTTCCGTTTCCATTTTTTTGTCATATAGATAACGCTATTTTTTTATTTTTCATTTTCTATCCTTTAAAGATATAATTCTTATTTTTTTATCTTATTTTGTAGATAATAATTTTTTATAAAAAAATTCATATGTATAAATCTAATTAAAACACTAATTATGAAAAAAATGATAAACTTTATAAAACTCTAAAATGCATGTAGAAATTCAATCGAAAAATTATGAAGCACATAAACTTGATTTAAAAATTGAATATTAGAAATGATTTTATGGATTCCACAATCTCATTATAAAAAAAAGGCTAGGAACACAACCCTCTTTCAATATCGAGGGAGTTTAGGGTTTCAATGTATTTGAGCATAATTATATTACATTTGTGGGATAAAAAGACTCCCGGGTTTTAATGTATTTGAACATAATTATGTTATATTTATGGGATAAAAAGATTGATTAGTTAACATTTTGATTTTCATTGCCCATGGATCGAGAATTATAATAATTCATATCAAAATTCTTAATTATATATAATATTTTAATTTTATAGACAATATTATTTTAATTTTTAATTTTTTATAATTTAAATGATAGAAATTTTATTTTCATTTCTGATTTCGTAAATGATAAATTCTTATGAGAACTTTTGAGGCTAATAAATTTAATTAAAAAACTAATTATGAAAAAAATAAACTTTATGTGGAAAAAATCAATCCTAAAAATTATGATGCAAATAAACTTAATTTGAAAATTGAAAATGATAAATGATTTCGTGGATTCTACAAAATCCCATTAAAAAAACAAAAAAACTGAAACACAACCCTCTTTCAATATCCAGGGTGTTTGGGGGTTTCAACTCAGAACGTATTCCATAAACTCTGGATTTTCCTCCTCTTCATCAACTCCCTAGGGTTTCAACTCAGAACGTCTTCCCAAAGCTCTGGAGTTTCCTCCTCTTCATAGAAAACGAGAACGAGACCCGGATTCTTCCAAGAAGAGCTACAATTCTCTTTTCACTTCATTTTCTTGAACCAAGGCCAATGAAAACCCACTCAAGCTCTATAGGCTCGAGCTCTATAGGTGGCTAGTTAAGATATGAATATTACAAAGCCTGGTATGACACACTTTTGAGAGATCGGTTACTTTTGTTTCTCGATGTTTCAGCTTGCATGTGAATAGAAGCTACATTGTACACTAAGTTACCTATTACATCGTAGCAATTCCTCGTATTAAAATTAACCTCCCCTCAAATAATAACAGTTATGTAATGAAGGAACAACTTATTCCCCATTGTTTTTTCCTTTGGATCTTTGTATATCCCTTCTCACTCCAAGGTGTTCCCACTATTGACTATATTAGTCAATAATAATAATATTCATTATGTATTTGAGCATAATATTCAATATGTATTTAAGCATAAGATTTAACTTATTTTAGGCTCAAATATATAGTGAATATTATTTTTTATGAGAACTATTTTAGAGTTTTATATGAATTATAATTTTTTTCTTCAAATTTAATATATAAGAATTATAACTATTTTTCTTATATTCAATTTTTAAATTAACTTTATGTGCATCATTTTTTTAGGATTGAATTTATATATGCATTTTAGAGTTTCATAAAATTTATTATATATTTTTTCATGAATAGTTTTTTTTATTAAAAATAGGTAGATGAAAATTTTTCATTAAAAAGTATCATTTACTAAATAAGAAATGAAAATAATAATTCTATCATTTAAATGGTCGAAGATGAAAATTAAAAATAATGTTATCTATTAAATAGAAATGGAAATCAATTAAGAGTCTTGATATGAATCATTATCATTGTTGATATAAATTGAGCTATAGATAATGAAAATGAAAATGTTAATTAATCCTTTTGATCTCATAAATATAAGATAATTAATTTAGTTTTAATTTAATATGGAAAAAAAAGTTATAACTCTTATAAATTGAATATGAAGATTAATTATCTTATATGTATGGGATCAAAAAGATTAATCCGTTAACATTTTGATTCCTATGGCTCAATTCATATCAAGCACTATAATGAATCATATCAAGTTTATTTTAATTGAATATGACTTCCATTTCCATTTTTTGTCATATAGATAACACTATTTTTATTTTTTATTTTCTACCATTTAAATGATACAATTTTTATTTTTCATTTCTTATTTAGTATATGATACAATTTTATGAAGATGGCAAACTTTATGAAACTCTAAAAATTATGATGCAAATAAAAATTTAATTTGAAAATAGAGTATGAAAAAAAAGTCATAATTGTTATAAACTGAATATAAGGAAAAAAATTATAATTCTTATACAGCTATAAAGTAGTTCGTATGAAAAATAATATTCACTAACTATATGAAAAATAATATTCACTAGGTATTTGAATATAAGATAGGTTAAATATTATGCTCAAGTACACACTGAATATTATTATTATTGACTAATAGATAGTGAATATCAAATACCCTAGAAATTAATAGTTTACATTAATTTAATACATTTCAATAAGTTTATATTCATAAATTTAGATATCAATAGATTTTATTTTAATCAATAAAATACATTTTATTTAATTGTATAAAATCATTACTTTGTATTTTAATGACTAAATAAATTTTATGCACTAAATTTATTTTATGGTTTAAGTTTAGATTCCTAATTTAAGATTTCAATTGAACAAAGTTAATAATTTATTAAAGAAGATTAGATTTCAAATGATCTCAAAATTGATAGTTTACATTAATTTTATTGATCTCAATAAGTTTATATTTATTAAATTTAGTTGTGAGTAGATTTTGTTTTAATTAATACAATAGATTTCATTCTTCTGAACAAAATAGATTTTATTGAATAAAATCAATAGTTTGTATTTTAATGACTAGAATAAATTTTATAGACTAAATTCATATTATGATTTAAGTTTATATTCATAATTTTGTATTTCAATATATCTCAACATTCATTATTTACTTAAATTATTTTTATAGATTTTAACATTAAAAATACAACTAGAATAAATTTTATGGATTGAATCCATATTATGGTTTAAGTTTATATTCATAATTTTATATTTCAATATATCTCAACGGTCATGATTTACTTCAATTATTTTTATAAATTTTAATATTAAACAATTATTCAATTGATTTCAATAGATTAATAAATTTGGTAATAGATTTCAATTCATATAAACTATTCTTAATTTCTCTCAATTGAATAAGTTTATATTCTAATTGATCTCTATGGCTTTAAAGTCAATAAGTTTATATTTTAATTGATCTTTATTTAATAAGTTTATATTTAGCTGAAATCAACATTAATAGTTTACATTTTATTTTACATATTTCAATAAGTCCAATAGTTTATATTTCATTTTATAGATTTCAATATACATTTTATTTAATGCATAAAATTGGATACAATCGATTGAATAAGAAAAATTCAAAATCAAAATATAGATTTCTATTATATTTTAGGTTTAATGTGTTGGATATATTTTTATGCAATAATTATATTTTATATTGCATTAATTATTCTCAACATTGATACTTTACATTTCAATTGATCTCAATAACAATAATTTAGATTTAATTTTATAAAATCCAATAAGTTTATTTAACAAAGTCGATACTTTATTAAACAAGGTTAAATTTCAAATAATCTCAAAATTAATAGTTGATATTAATGTTATAGATCTTAATAAGTTTATATTCATAAATTTAGATATAAATAGATTTTATTTTAACCAATAAAATAAATATTATTTTCAATTGATATCAAGTAATCTCAATTTTTCTCAATTGAATAAGTTTAATCCCAATTGATTTGAATTCAATAACCTTATATTTCAATTGATCTTTATCGAATAAGTTTAAATTTTAATTAAGATAACGTTAATAGTTTAAATTTCATTTTATAGATTTCAATAAATTTAATAGTTTATATTTCATTTTATAAATTTCAATATGCTTTTTATTTAATGCATAAAATTGGTTGCAATATATTGAATAAAAAAATAATTAATGAATATATTTCTAATTTATGAAATAAACAGATTTCTATTATATTTTATGTTTAATGCATTGGATATATTTTATGCAATACTTATATTCTATGTTGCATTAGATAAATCTCTATGTGTATTTATAGAATAGGTATATTTGTATTATATTTTAAGTTTAATGCATTGGATATATAATTTTTGCAATAATTATATTCTATATTGAATTAGTTAAGTTTGGATGTGTATTCACTAAATAGGTTGTAACTAATGCATTTAATAGATTCTAAAGCATCATTAGATTAATATTATCAACATTATTGTAACATTGTAATCATTTCAATATTTATCATGTTTGTAAATATGATGAATATTGCACAAATATTAATTTTATAATATATTTGTCTTTGTTTATATTTGTGTAATTTCGAAATTATATATGTTTGTTACTCTTAATTTTATTTCGAAATTGTTTCCTTGATTGCATATGTATTTCTTTTAATGTTAGGTGATTTTATTGTTTGATCATGGATCTAGCCATTTGGAGTTGTCTTCGGTCTGAAATTTTTCAAATTGTCTTTCTTTGGCTCCATTTATTAGTTACGATAAAGTTTAGCATTGTTCGCAAGCAATGTAATTTTTTTTCCAAAATCCATCTTTCCTATCACGTTGCAATCATGTCTCCACAAATGAATTTGGATTTATGGTTAGTTTCCTCAATAATCAAGACAATTTATTTGTTGATGAATACCTTAATGAGAATGGGCACATATGTCAATTTCAATTGTGATTCATATATTCACGATATAGAGTGGAATCCATTATTGGATCAATGGTGGTTTTATCCTAATGAATGTTATCATTCACAGAAATATTTTGTAATTAATCCATTTACAAAGGCGTTTAAAAACATAGGGTGGATAAGAATTTGTGACTAGGGATTCTTTTAAGAATTTACGACAAAGGATTCTTTTACATTTTTTTTTTCTTTTACTTATAAGGTATTTTTTTCTCTTGAAACAGATACAAATCATTTTAATAGAGGTGTAGAATTAAACTCCACATGTGTTCCATCTACTAATCCCATAAATGAAAATGAATCATGCTAAAACCTTTATGTGCATTCCCCTGGGCAATAAAATTTCCAAACTAATACAAATGTTGAATGTATTTGATTTTTTTTCCATCTTTTGAACTTTTACTTGGTTGGACATTGAATTTTTTTATGTGTTTTATTTTATTCAAACATGATATCCAACATTTTAACAGAGGAATACAAATTAACTCTGTAGATGTTCTATCTACTTATGTTAGAAGTAAAGAGGAACCATCTCATAACTTTCATACATATCGCCAAATAAATGTAAACATTCAATGCATTTGATTTTTTCTTATTTGAATTTTTTTCTAAGTTGGACATTGTATTTTATAACCTTTTATGGAAAAATCTAACAATTTCATTCGATCAGGTTGGAGAAACGGAATCAAAAACATCAAATTGTCAAACTAATGTGAATGTTAAATATATTTGATTTTTTTCCATTTTTGTTTATTTGGTTGGACATTTATTTTTGTCATGTTTTTTAATTTTATTCGATAGGAAAAAAGTTATTTGAATAGAGGCACAAAAATAAATTCCCTGAACTAATGTTAGAAGTGAACAGAAACCACCTCATAACCTTCATCTACATCACCAAAACAATGTAAATGTTGAATGCATTTCATTATTTTATTTATTATTTATTTATAATTAGTTCAACATTATATTTTATAAGGTTTTATGACAAAGAAACGATTTCATCCTCTGAGGTTCAAGAAATGCATACCATAAATTTGGAAAGGCCCTGTCATAGATCCATTCCACGTGTTTCAAATTTTGGAAGGGAAACTCATGTTGCTAAAGATGAAGTGCATTCCAGAAGAAATTTATTGTCCAAATGCTTCTCAAAATGATACGATTGGTAGAAATCATATTCATTTTGATGAAAACATGATTTTAACGCATAAAACATTTTGAAAAAATATAGACAGATATCAAGTTGTCCAAATGTGCCACATTTAGTAAGAATCATATCCTAGAATCCAAGTTTTGAGAAATTTTGAAGCACCTATTTGTAGATGATGTAATAATAAAACCAGTGCTCAAATCCATTCTTGAGTAATTGGAGTAAGCAACTCCTGAGAAAAAGTTAACTATTAGCTGTTAGATTGCAGTAACACTAGATATTGATATCAAGTTTAAATACGAAAGTTGGCTCTACAGCGTTGACGTATTAGATATATGCGAACTGGAGTATTAGAATAAGCTAAATAAATATTCTAGAACTCCTTTGAAATTAGAACTCCATGGTCAATATAGCTGACCTGTAGAAGGAAAAAGATGTCGTAAGTGTGCCAAAATTTTAAAGCAAGTATTCTTGAAACTTAGCAAGTGTCGAGAGTCTACCTGGAATAGTAATCATGTAATGTTCCAAATTTTTCTTCACTAAATTGGAACATTAAATTTTTTCTGAGGAGGCCCAAAGATAATGAAAACATAAATAAAATCCCTCTAGTATGAAAAGGGATCAGCCATGGAACCAGATTTCACACCCTCATGTGTGAAAGGAGATATTTGCAAAGGGGTTTGATCGAGCCAACCAGCACAGCGTATGAGCTGGAAAGCACTACATGACAACGTAGGAGGGAAGCTTCTACAGGAAGGGAAGCCTCTAGAGGAAGGGCGCATGAGGAGTCTCCAATTGCTATATAAATGGAGGGGAGGAGAGCTATTGCCATTCATGCATATGTTTATGATATTGAGTTGGTCATCTCGACTTCTTGAGCACGCTGGTTGTTTAACTAGTCTGCAACACTGTTTAATGCACCGAGTGTCTCCGTTCAGAGATCTCACCGTCAGCCCTAGGGGACTTCGAGTGCCTGCTTGGGTTACATTGTCCCATCATTATTTTGGTTTGAGACCGAAGAATCATCCTCCAGGACAACGTTATTGCTGCAGCAGCATAATACTGTGTTGTAGGGTGTTTTCGTGGAGACTCCACAACACCTCTTCCATTGCTTGCTTTTTAGAGGGGGAGTCTTTCTTGCCTTTAGAGGATCAGTTTGGAAGCTTGAGAGCTTATTTGTAGATCGTGGCATCAGGCCAACACATATTCTTACCCCTACTTCACAGTTTGCTACAATAGCTGTGTTATTTCGATAATGCATTTGCTGCGGGGTTTTACAGATTGATTAGAGGGTGGGATCTCAAGTGTAAGGATCAACCTTCCACTTAGGAGATCCATTGGAGGAGGTTTACTTCATTTTTTTCATCATCTTCAACCTTCTCTATTGAGTTCCAGATTTCAGTTGCAGCAACTACCCAGCAAATCAGGCATTTTGGCTATTTTGTGTATTTCAACCAATCCCTTGGAGGATTGATGTATTATTGCTTCTAAAGGGTTAGAGCTTGCTCTGATCATTTATCTAAGTTTATATTATCATATTTAGTCAGTTTTAATGTAGATTTACAGTAGATTGCGTTATTTTTTGCAGTCCTATTTTTGGTACATATAAATTGCCGGAAACCCTTCCCGGGTGCCCTTTTCTTTGTGTAAAAGAGGTTAAACCTCTATTTATCTGCTATTTGATCAATATAAGATATATATCAGTAATATTCCATCATTTTCTGTAGCAACCCTAGTGGGAATTACGCTCTCATAGTATTCAGAAATTTCTGTTTAGCAAAGTCATCGGAAATTAGGGTTTTCTAGACTAGTCGGGAAAGGAGGAATTGTTTAACTTAACTAGAATGTTTATTTTGAGCTTAAATTCGGAGCATAGGTCCCTCATGACCTAAGCTATCAGATACAACTGTCCCTATCCTCTGTTTTTATGCAAATCTTTGATATTAAGCTTTTTAGTGCATAAATTGCTGATTTTCCCCATCCTTTGGATTGTAAATCTGAATTAAAGTGGTTTTTTTAGTTCAATATGATGTATTTATGTTCCTCACACCTATTCTAAGCTTATTCATCATAGAAATACCGTTATACAGTTGATGTCTTCCTAAATCCCTGATTTTGGGATATTACAAATCACCCCATAAATAGGGAAATATTATTCGAAGGAGGACAACGTAATAAAATAGAATACCTATTTTAGTGAGACACTAATGGACGGAAAGGATAAATTACCTATACAGGGGTTTTTGAGCAGAGGTTTCCAGTGTTGCTGCTAATACGAGCCTAAAATAAATAAAAAAATTATCACACATAATTAAGTAGTGTCCTAGTGTAAAATTTCAAACATAAGGAGGAATAAATTTAACCTCAACTATAGTACAAACTTAAGAAGGGGGTAGAACCTATGAATGGAAGAATTTCTCCATAATCGCCACAACCAGTTCTCCTTAACCCTGCATCAGAAGGTACATACAACAAAATGGTGGGAATCAAATGAAAAATCTATGGAATAGAAACTCGAAATTAAAGAGTGAAAAAACTCTAGCGTTAGGAAATGGGTTGAGTCAAAATAACCTAGTAAAGTACTAGTGATGAGGCAGAAATGCTATAGGTAATTTTTTTTTAACCACTAATCACATGATGGTCTTAAACTAGATGGCAAGGTGCTCAGTCCAAAAGATACGGGTCTATGATAGGAACAACACATCAGTTACATCCATGTAGAAGAGTATGTAACCTTGTTGCAGAACCCTCAGCTCCGAGGAAAAATAAAAATTGAAAATGAAGAATGGCGACAAAACAAGAACATAAGGGTACTTTCCTAGATTTATTATGCGTTATAGATTGAAAGAGGATTAATCTCGATTTTCAATGCCTTGTCACATTGACACTCACGATTTCACATGGTGTGCTACAAAATTCACATGGGTCATGTAACGTGTAAGCCGAGGATTAGTTTGGATTGAATCCCAGTAACTAGTTGTGTCATTTACTTCTACTCGAGGAATAAGGGTGTTATCTATTATGAAAACAAATTAACACATTCGTACTCTGGTACGTTATAAAGAGTTTCGACAAAAAACTATCGAATTGCACTGATATTGATGTATATATATTAACGGTATGGGGGTAAATATATCTTAGTATTTTATTTTTCTATTAGTAAATGTAAGTTATAAATCATATTGGGACCGAAATGTTATATGGACATAAAATGCTTAATTGAAATTTTTGATGTAATTAGAAACTAAGTCTAGGGATATGGCATAATGGTGTTTGATACACAATAGGATATGGTTGGTAATGTTAAGACCCTTTCCTTTATAAAGATTGTGTAGATGTGCTATAATCAAATCTCAAAACATTTTATTAAGGTGTAACTATATTGAAGAAAGAATGACTATAGGATTAAGAAGAGTTTACCAAGTATTATTATGGGACTTTTAATAGTTAATTGAGGAGCACTGTACAATACTAAATTATAGTGGTATACACATTTAGAAAAGTATTAAGAAAATAAAGTGTGACTAAAAAAAATGAAATTTGTTAACGTCCTAGAGGGATCTGTGACAAGTTGTATCAGAGCTTAGGTTCAACACTTGGGCCTAATAGGCATTAACATTGAACTGAAAAGGGTGAAGTTTTTGTACAATGATAGTAATATTTTTCCCATCAAACAATTTTCTTGTCATTTGTTTGACGATATCATTATCACTTACCCTTCAAAGACATCATTTAATAAATCCTTTAGATTACTAGGCCTATATTTGGTGTTGTGAAAATACAAGGATGGAATCATTAAAATAATATATCATCTGAAATAAATTATTAGATGAAAAATGTGAACTCAACAAGATAAAGTTGGATTATGGAGAGTGTTAGAAGGAAGATGGGAATTTCAGTCACATCCAACAAAATGTCGAATAGAAATACGAATGGATATGGTGGTAATGACCAAATGGAATAATATAAACATGACTATATAAGTGGTATAATGAACATTACTGCAAGTAATGGAGGATCAAGTTAAATATTTCACAATATGAATGATCTATCAAAATTTCATAAAAACCTAACTCCTAGAGACTTGAGATAAGTGTCCATGAGGAGGATTTGTACATATAGTAAGAAAATACAGTATGCTCATTAGCAGATTCCTCATTCTTATATAACCCATTTTTAGGAAATAATATTTTCACCAAAATTAAGGAAAGTTGTTGAAAAACAACATGACATTGGAAATAGTGAATGTGGATTAGATACAATTTCCCTATGGAACTTACACAAAACTTCAATATGTCATTTTTTCATGTTGGAAGAACAATTAAGGAAGTGACCATAATTTGGACCGTAAAACATGTTTGAAAACTACAATGAGTGGTTTCCTTTGAAATTATGATATAGTTTCTTTGAAGGAACTGATGATGAATGAAACATTGGTAGGAGGTAAAACTATACCTGGAAGGTATTATTTTACAATATATTATGAGCTTGAAAATAAGATATCGTAAAAAGACTCCAGGGCGAAAACTATCAGATAATAAATATTAAAAATAATAAAGAAAGAAGGGAAAGTTTTGCTAAAAATTCTTAGAAGCTAACCTATAAACGAATTTTGGGATGTAAATTTTGGGCTAGTAAATGATTACAACAAGTTATTTTTGTAAACATATTATCCTAACCATTGAATTGGATCGATTAAAGAAAAAATTTAGAATGAGATGGATGAACCTGTATGTGAAATATGTGGTAAAGAGGGTGTATATACCCAGAGAAAATAGGATTGGTCTGAACAATTTGGAAAAAATAGTGTTCAAAAAATACACAATTATCAAACTAGTAGAATATGGTAAATAATTAATGCATAAATCACCAGTATAATACCGTAACAAATACATGAACTAATGCAAATATTATGAAAAACCTTATAAGGATAAATAAATTGATTGATTTCATGGTTTTTGATTTCTCCTTTATGTGATTTCCTCAGAACTTCTTTCGCTGTGATGTTGATTTTCCTGTTGTTTCATTCGATTATGCACCAAAGCTAGGTTATCCTTTGAGTGTTTGATAATTTTTTGTTGATGCTCGATGTGCTCTTCCACTAATTTATCATCCATATTAGCTTTCATTTGATCCTTCAGACCGTCCTACTTAGTCTCCATTATTTCTTTTAAATGATCTATGTCATCTTTGATTTCTCTTCGTAAGATCCAAAATTGTTGCACTTGGTAATGTAATTTTGATATATCATACTGTAATTATTCCTCTTCATGCATAAGAGTAGAGATTTATGAGGGCTTAATGGTTCTGGAATTATTTTTGGGAGGCATTATATAACTCAATGCTAATATTTATGCTTCCCTTGGAATCACTTCAAAATGATTTTTCAAACATATGTTATGCAAACTTGTTTAAAAAATATACACATTTTTCTTTATTTTTAGGAGGTCTATATTAAACTTGATTTTTCTATGTTATTTTGGATCTTCAAGATCTGCATTTCTATTCCATATTAACCCTCTAAGTCCTCTTTCTAATTCCAGAGGTCTGGCCTGATTTGGATTCTTCAAGACAAAGTTATGTGCAATCTCCCAAAATGACGTAATTATGGAATAGTTTAGTAGAGTGAACTTGTACGACATCACATGTGTCCTAATTTCTTCCTTAGTCTCTGCAATTGATACGAAGGAAAGTAAATTCCATGTAATTTTGGCCATTTCTTACAGAGTTCCAATCTGATGCTCAGAGAGAGAGTTATGACGATTTTCCCAAGGTCACCTATTTGAGATGAAATTCAGGATCCTCCACATACACTAATTTCCAAAGATCATATCTCTGAAAAGATTATGAACCAAGATCTGAATTTTTTAAACAAAGTGCCTCAAGATGTCTTCACAAATGGGTTTTTTGAGCTTCTAAACCTTCATAGAGTTATCACAAAAATTCCACGATGACGTGTTTGAAGCAGCGAAACCATAGAATCCAAAGCTATGATAAGAAATCCTATGGAACCAGCTCCAAATATAGAAGAAAAGAGAGACCGAAGCCTTAGAAATAATCCACTTCTAGGGGGAAAACTCCTTTACATTACATAAATGAAAACTTCTTGGATGATACAAATGAAAAAATCTCCTTTCTATATATAGGAGTCCATGGGGTCACAATATAATCCTAGCCGACCTAACAATAATAATGTAAGGGCACAACAATAACAATAGTGGCTTTTACGGGGCACAATAATAACAATATGGGGGTGATAGGGGTACAATAATAACAATAACGGGACTACACTAACAACAATAAGGGGATACACTAGTATTATAGGGACCTAACACTATGATAGGAACATGGTCTTAGTGGCAGTCATGTAGAAGACCATGTAACCCTGTAGCAGAACCCTCAGCTTTGAGGAAGAATAATAATCTCAAATGAAGATAAGAAGTACAACAAAATGATTAGTGTTTCCCAGATTTAATACTCACCATAGATCGAAAGAGGATTGATCCCGACCATTAACTCCTCCTCACATTTGGTGTGCTACAAAATTCACATGGGTAATATATCTGTAAGCCGGGGATGAGTTGTGGCGCAAAGCTTGGTAACTAGATGTGTCATTTACTTCTACTCAACGAATAAGGGTCTTATATATTATGAAAACACATTAACACATTCAAACCCTGGTACGTTATAACTCTAGTATATATAAAAAACTATAGAAGTGCACCAATATTAATGCATATATTCAAGGTATGGGGGTAAATATATCTTAGGATTTCCTGTTTGGATTAGTAAATGTAAGTTACCAATCCTATTAGGAGTGAAACATTATATGGAGAGAAAATGCTTAAGCCCAATTTATGATGTAATTATAAACTAAGTCAAGGGATTAATGGGGTTTGATACACGATAAGATGTGGTTGGTACTGTTAAAACCCTTTCCTTTATAATGACACTGTAGATGTGCTATAATCAAATCTCAAGAGATTTTACCAAGGTGTAACCATATTGAGGAAATAACAACTATAGGATTAAGAAGATTTTAGCAAGTATTATTATGGGATTTTTAATAATTAATTAAGGATCACTATATAATACTAAATTATAGTTCAATACACATTAAGAAAAGTATTTAGAGAATGAAGTGTGGCTAAGATATATATATATATATATACACACACACACACGCCCATATTTTCCTATACTATTGTGAAGTCTGATGTTGTAGTATATCCAGAGAGTTGTGGAGAAATATTGAGATAATTCAAAAGAAAATCATAACCTATAATCTCAAGATCAAGGGAAATACCTCCTATATTCCTATTCTCCTAACTAAAGTTGGCCTCTTCCCTATTGAAATTAGGGCTATACAATGTATAAGAAGAAGATTTACAACATGGAATCTAAGAGTATTCCTCAAATTTCTTCTAACTTTAGTCAAAACCCCCACCTTCACCTCAAGCGTGGGTGGCATAAGGATGCCTAATCTTAGCTCAACCATTGGGGGATAAATGAGGAAATTATCCTCAGAGTTAAGGATAGGGTCAAATATACTATCACCTCCAAATTTAAGGATAATCTATGGGATGATAAGGAGTTGGAGGTCAAAGGGAGCTTAGATATTATAAGGAGGTGATCAACCCCACCCCTTAGAACCAAAATGAGATTTTTTTATTTACCAACTCAATGAAAAAGATGAACATCACTAAAATTAGAACATATTCTCATGAGATTCGAAATGATATTGGGCAGTGGTCTACTCGCAAGAGTCCCTGAGACGATAGAATTTGTGAGCTTTGTAATACTAGGATGGTGGAGGATGAAAAGTATTTTCTTTTAGATTGTCCAACTCATACTCACATTTGCTCTCATATCCCTAACATATGTCACACTTCCATTCTTCTTGATTTGTTAAGTCAGCCTAGCTATAATGATCTTGGTGCTCTTCTTTCCCATGTTTTTTAACATTGAAATAAGATTCTAAAGAATTACAATTAGATTATTCTTCTTCTTAAGCTCAGATAAATTGCATTGATATCATTATCAACATCATCAAATTTATTTAATAATTTGTTTAAATTATTTAATTTACTTTATATTAAATTAAACTAATTTAAATTAAATTAAATTATAATAATTTACTGAATTATTACTAAATTATTATAATTACTTAATTATAATAATTTAAAAATAATTTCCATTTATTTGTTTAGCTTTTTATTAATCTAATATTAATATTATTTTTATTAATACATGCTCATTTAATATGTTATTCATATATTTGAAAATTTTTCATTTAATAATTTATTATTAAAACTATATATAATATAATAAATATATTTATTTTTAATAATATTAAAATAATAAAAAATTGTGGTGTATATACCCTTATGGATCTTTATTAACCACATTACTATGATTGTGCTAGTAATTAATATAATACTAATATTAGAAAATATCTTATTAAAAATATTTTGAAAATTTAGAGATATTAGACATGGTAGTGATATGTTGTGTATATAAATTTTTACTTTTTATGTGATAATAATTATTATGCGTTATTAAAATTATCGAAATTTCTTCATATTTTATTTATAATTTTATAAACAATCTTGTATTAAATTTATAATAAAAAACGGCTTTCAATAATATTGACATTTTATGAGATTAGTAATACAAAAATATATCAACAAATTTTAAATATTTTTTATAATATTTTACAATTAGATAAAAAAAATGGTGAGAATGACCATAAATGATTTCACAAAACAATAGGCCCTATTTCCTCAAAATCTAGCATTCCCATTAAAAAACCTCATTATGAGAACAAAATATTCTCATAATAAAGGGTTGTGATTGTAGCCTCAACAATATTTTTCCACTATAATTTAGCTTTTAAATAATATACAATGTAAAAATAGTCAAATCTCCCAATAGAGGACTTCACTAAGAAACCAGTTTGTACGACTTGTAGGTATGCATACAACAAGAAAAACGAGATGACGTCAACCCTAAAAATTTAATATTTTATGGTGGAATTTCTGAAGTATTCCAAAACACACAGAGGAATAAAAATTCCCCAACTTCAACATAGAGATTCAATGGATAGAGATGCACACATTACTTCTATTCCATTAAGAAAAAAAATTACAATGATGGCATAGAATTGTTGTTCTATCATTTACAAAAAAAAATAAGTATCTGTTGACTGGTACAACACACAGTGCAAAAATCTTCTCTCTTGCTTTTAGAAAATTCACACACAGTGCTTCAATCTATTCCCTGTTTTTTTTACCCAGAGTCTCACACTCTATTTTTAATCTGTCTTTTTTTTTTACCATACTACAGCCTTCGGGCCTTTTTCAAAATACATTGCAAACATTTTTTTAAGAAAAAAAATTAAAACAAAACTATTTATATATATATATTATAAACTTTCTAAGTTTATAATATATGTATTAAGACTTTTACATATATCTTAAAACAAAACACATATGCTGTGACCTTTAAAAAATAATAGGACAATAACTATTAAACCTAAGGTTTTTATCATATAACCTATTGTGGATTCCAAAAAAGGAATTAAATCATTTTTGATAAACTTTTTGTATACCAAATACCCTCTTGCTGACTAGGCATCAAAACTACACGATCACTCTCCCATTGGTTGGAGGTGGAGCTCGTCGGATCTCAAACAAAAATAATTTTGTTTGCATATAAATTTTGCATTCCAATTTGCTATTGTGATGTCACCCTCATGGATACGCGATAAAATATTAATTTGGGTTTATAAAATATTATTGGGTCCATTTGAGGCTTGTCCACATCGGCCTTTATTCTATGCTATCGATTTTTTATTGGCTCGTTGGAGGAGCCCGCAGTTGTTGACTTGGCGGTCTTAAAAATTTCAAACAAATGACGTGAAGGACTGTGGTTGTTGTAGTGTTTTAAATGCAGTGGTTGCAGGTTTGAATGAAGGGATGGTAGATCCTAAATGGTGCGATGTCGTGATGTGAAGAACAATTTTTCATTGTAAAGAAAAGCCTACTTGTATAAACAAAAATTTGAACTTGAAAAGTCTGAAATGTGCAATGGGGTTCAAGTTAAAAAACAATTATGAGTTGTTGCTTCTATTTTCTTTCAGCTCTGGGATGTTGGATTTAATTCTTCAACACTCCCCCTTAAATTTAACTGCTAGGTTCTCTTACACACCGAAACAGTTTCTCAAATAATTAAAACTTTTCTACTCCAATGGTTTTGTTAAAATGTCTGTAAACTGCTCCTCTGTTTTGCAATGTTTCAAAACAATTTCACCATTGCTTACTAGCTCCCTGATGTAGTGATACTTGACATCAATGTGTTTCGTTCTATTGTGAAGCACTGAATTATTTGTTAATGCTATTGCTGAGCTATTATCACAGTAAATTGTCGTGCTTTTTACCTATTCATGAGACAAACTCCTCAACATTCTCCTCATTCAAACTGCATGACATGCTACTGCTGTAGCTGCCACATACTCTGCCTTTGATGTAGATAAAACCACAATTGGTTATTTTTTAGAAGCCCATGAAATGGCTCCTGAACCCATATGAAAAACATAACCAGAGGTAATTTTCCTGTCATCTATACTTCCAGCCCAATCACTATCATTATATCCAATCAATTCATAATTTTTTGAAGTGGTGTATTAAATACCATACCTTTTTGTTCCTTTCACATACCTTAGAATTCTTTTGCCTTCTTGATAAAGTGCCTCCTTCGGAATTTCCATAAATCTAGAAATTAAACTCACATCATGCATAATATCCGGCCTAGTTGCAGTCAAATACATAAGGCTACCACCTATACTATTGTACAAACTTGAATCAAAATCATTGCTGATGTCTTCTCTGCTTAACATCAATCCCATCACTGTAGGAGTAATTGTTGCCTTTGCAATCCTGCATGTTAAATATTTCCAAAACTTCATTTACATATTTAGCTTGATAGATAAAAAAATTATTTTCATTTTTCTCTACTTCTATTCCTAAAAAGTATTTCAGCAATCCCATATCAGTCATCCCAAATTCATCCTTCATAACTGATTTAAAATTCTCAATGAGGTAAGTATCATTACCTGTGAATATCACATCATAAACATATAAAACAACAATCAATATCTCATCATCTTTCTTGTTGGTGTATAATGTGGGTTCTCCTTCACATTTTTCAAACCCATTTTCCAATAGATAGGCATCTATCCTATTGTACCATGCTCTTGGTGCTTGTTTCAGCCCATAGAAGGCTTTCTTCAATCTGCATACTTTGTGCTCTTGGCCTTCTTTCTCATAGCCCAGAGGTTGTTCAACATAAAGCTCTTCTATCAATACTCCATTTAGGAATGTTGATTTCACATCTATTTGGTAAACTTTCCACTTATGTTGTGCTGCTATGGACAACACTGCTCTTACTATTTTCATTCTTGCAACTGGTGCAAAAGTTTCCTCATAGTCTCTTTCTTGTTGCTACTTGTAGCATTTGACAACAAGTATGCCTTGTGCCTTTCAATATTACCTTCAACATTGCTTTTGGTTTTATAAACCCATTTCACTCCAATGACTTCCTTGTGTTTTTGGAGATCAACCAATTCCCATGTTTTGTTATTCTCTATTGCATTCATTTCTTCATCCATGGCATCTATCCATTTCTTATTTTTTATAGCTTCTTCAAAATGAATAGGATCATCTACATGACAATACAATGCAAATAAAAAGTTCATAACTTCATTTTCTGTCTCTTGCTCCTAAATCTAATTCAAACTTCTGAATCTGGCTTCTCTTTCACTTGCTGAACTTGTGCTTATAGAAGCACACATATTTGCTCTTTGTGGTGTGCTTGGAGAAGCACTATTATCACTTCTCAACGGTGTTCTCATTCTTGCTTGTGGTGTCCCTTGATATCCTTATGTTGGTGGAGGTGGTGCTGCTAATGAGGGATGTATTTCCGCCATTTCTTCCTCATTATCATCATGAGACAAAAATTTCTTCACATTCATTGTTTTCTCAATGCTTCCATCCCAAGATTCTTCCTCAATGAACTGTACATCTCTGCTTATAAAAAACTTCTTGGTAGATGGGTTATACAATCTGTATGCCTTGGATTCTTCACTGTATCCAATAAATATGCACTTCTCCCCCATACTGTCTAACTTCTTCCTTAGCTGATCTGGAATGTGTGTATAAGCTATACAATCAAAAACTCTCATGTGGGTGACATGCTACATTATGCCACTCCATGCTTCTTCTGGAACTTTGTTCATCACAACTTTTGTTGGGCATTTATTTAGAACATATGCTACACAATGTACAACTTCAGCTTAATATTCATTTGGAAAATGTTTTTCCTTCAACATACTTCTTACCATGTCCATGATGGTTCTATTTTTCCTTTCAGCAACTCCATTTTGTTGCGGCGTATACCTTGTTGTAAATTACTTGTGTATCCCATTATCTCTGCAAAAAATCAGATATTATTTTGAGATATACTCCCCTCCTTTATCAGTTCTTAAAAATTTTATATGCTTCCCACTTTGTTTCTCTACAAGAGTCTTAAAGTGGCAGAATTTCTCAAACACTTTACTTTTATATTTCAAGAAATACTCTCAAGTTTTTCTTGTGTAATCATCAATAAAAGTCAGCATATAATGGATGTTTGCTAGTGATGGTGTTTGCATTGGTCCACACAAATCTGAATGGACAATTTCTAAGGGTGCCTTTGCTCTTATGCTCTTTCATGATGGAAATTTTTCTCTGTGTTGTTTGCCCAAGATGCAGCCTTCACATACGCTGTCCGGTTTCTCAATCAGTGGTAAACCATTTACCATTCCTTTCCTATGCAACAAATTCAAACCTCCAAAGTTGAGATGTCCAAGTCTCAAGCGCCATAACCAATTTTCATCTTTTGCTTCTCTTTGGAATGTCTCTTGTGTCACTGCTTCCATTTCAGCTACTTTTCTTCAAATCTGCTCTCATCTTGAGATGGAAAATTCTGTTAGTTGTCATCTTCACTTGTGCAATGCATTTCTTGCTTGGTGGTTTATCCATGATGGTGCATACATCATCTTCAGATAAAAAATTGTAGCCCTTTTGAATGAGTTGTCTAATGCTTAATAGATTACATTTCATACCAGGCACATAGTAAACATATAATATTGATCTTCCTTCTCTTTTATTTGTCAAAACACTTACTCTACCTTTTCCCATGACAGAGACCTTACTGTCTGTCCTCAATGTTATTTGAGACTTTACATTTTCATCTAACATGGAAAATATAGAAATGTTTCCAGTCATATGGTTGTTACATCCTGAATCTAGAAACCATATATCTTTATTCTTTTCTTCAGCCATA